>VCRD01000478.1:227286-272710 GCA_006783055.1 Trinorchestia longiramus
CAGCTGAACTAACGAACTGATGCACAGCTGACACAACAAGGAAATTTATCCACTATTCAGGTGTGTGAGCCACTGTACTGTCAGCTGCCGAAATTGTGTCGCTGACTTTTATAACAGTCCTTTTAAATTTTCAAAGGAAATTTAAGCAATTCAGGTTCAATAAATTATAAGTTTGATTTAATTGAGGACTATTTGCAAGGCTTCACGTGCATTTTAGTGTCTTTGTATTGTGTTTCTTAATTTTCATCCTTATAGTGTAGCCACCAGTACCCATAATCATCGCATTGTTGTTATTTAGTATATGATTATACCAGCAGAATATCGTAAAATATTTGGAATATTTGTTCGTTAGAGCTTTAAGCATGTTAATGTACGAGAATGTATATTCTTCACTGGGAATTTAAACTGGTAAGGAGCGAAAAATATCCTCCTGGAGTAACATACGAGCATCAATCAAAGTTCAAGTACGTAGGACGGTGTAACAACAAAGGAGTAGAATAGAATAGAATAGAATAGAATGAGGCTATAGGAACGAACTTTCTGGCCCATTCTTGGGTCGGATAATTACTTCGATAATTATTCGGTTGTTTACCCAAGTCCCATGCCGTATTTCTAGCCGCATCAACCATGTCGGCAGCGGGATTCGAACCCGGGTCTTTCTGCTCGCAAGCAGATTCGCTCACCAGTCGACCAAGCTATCATACTAAGATGATAACTCAGAATCACATCCCAAATCACGGCTACGTCATGCAGAGGTGAAGTTCACAAAGAAAACTGATTTTTATCATTTAATTTGTTATTTAGACTATTTTGTTCGTACTTGGAGTGTTGAAGAACTTTATAACATTAGATAATGAAAACTGTATTTTATTTTATTTTATCGTATACAATAGAACCTTCCATAGACGCTGCAGAAAACACAGATATACTTTCTCTTTAACGGTATTTCTGCTCTAAAGTAAGAAAACTTTTTTGAAAGTTTGACTCCAAAATATTAATGAATAATACTTTAAAATAACTGTGTAATCACAAACACCTCAAGTTCCAGAAACTTTAACTTCGATAAAGCTTCATAAAACCGCATAAATAATTAAAAACCTCACTTGTTTCAGCAAACTCTGGTCTCCAGTTGCATAGGGTCTAGTCATTTGGAAAGTACGGACATTTTTCTTTGCAATCGAGCAAACCACCCTCGCGCAACCAACCAGATAAGATCATTTGTAACTGCCGTCTCGTAACTCGGTTCACTGAATTTTCTTAAAAAATAAACGGTTAACATTCCTTTTTGTGTTCTCGAGAAGTTTGTGATCGTGCCTAATGTAGTGACGCCGTTCATAACTGACTGAATTTTGAGACTGGTCCTTTTTGGTTTATTTTTTATGATTCGTAAAGTACGACTCCGAAAGAGACTTTTCTTCACTCAGAAAGAATGTTTTAGACATCTCTGACTCGTTGTTGAAAAATTTCTTTTTACGGCAGATTTGCTTGTGCTTTGCATGAGTTTTCAATTTTGAAGAGAGGGTACATCCATGAGAGCGCTGTAAAATTCTTGTTGTCCTTTGGTCATCATCAAATTGGTTAGAAATTGTGTTTCTGCAGAGTAATGTTCCCTGGAGTAAAAACTAACAATAAAACTTTTCAATGAAGGTAAAAATGTTCTACTGTTAAGAAGAAAGGCATAAAAATTTGAAATAATGCGTAGAAACGTAAAAAAACAAAAGACAAAAATACTTGACGCATCTAAAAATTTGTTTTAGTTTCACCGGTAGTAACTCCAAATAAAATCTGGCAAAAAGTATGGTTTTAGCTAGAAAAAATAGAAACATTAAGCAATTGAGGATTATTCACATCACATTTATTTGGTGAAATACTTCCACAATATTTATGATGAGCATTTTCTGCGTAGTTAGAGGTGTTGCTGGCTACTATTTTGATCTTTCAAGAGTAATTAATTGTACGAAAATATATTTTTCAAACTCGTGAGTGCAACGGTGACGTTGTGGTTGAGTTGAATTTATGAATGAGGCTTAAATTTCAGAATATGTTATACAACACTTGAGTATTATGTTGTATCAGATTACGTAATTCCAACACTTGAGTATTATGTTGTATCATATTACGTAGTTCTAACACTTGAGTATTATGTTGTATCAGATTACGTAGTTCCAACACTTGAGTATTATGTTGTATCAGATTACGTAGTTCCAATACTTGAGTATTATGTTGTATCAGATTACGTAGTTCCAATAATTGAGTATTATGTTGTATCAGATTACGTAGTTCCAATAATTGAGTATTACGTTGTATCAGATTACGTAGTTCCAACACTTGAGTATTATGTTGTATCAGATTACGTAGTTCCCTTAAAATTTGATATCAATAACAAAAAGTATTGATCAATTAGTGAAATTAGTAAACGCAAAGGTGGAATAATTTCAAGGCACTGCAGGTAAATTTAAAAATTTTGTATATACAACTTGTAGACATTGTTTTTATCAGAACAAATTACAAAGAACTTATCTTCGTGCATTCCAGCATTTGTTTCAGGAAAGGTGTCGCTCACCTTTAATTCAATCAAGGAGTTTTTTTATCAAGGGAATTGGGTACCAGCTCTTAAATGACTACTTATTACATATAAAATTTAGCGTTACACCGATACTAAATAACTTTCTAGGTATTCTTATAGAAATTAATAAGAGATAGACCATAGTTTGTTCTTTCGCACTTCTTTCTTAACATCTCATGAGAAAGTAAATGAAATATTTGTAGTAAAGTCCGTGGACTAATATATCACCACCCGCTCGCTTATGAATAGGTAGCTATACTGTACATATAGCAATAGTAAATTTCATGATTGAAGTTCATGCAACACCTGTAATGAACATTATTTCTGGTATTGCGTTATGAATGTTGTAGAACTGGCATTAAAGTCCTTGTGTTTCATTATTCATCGCGAATTGAAAATCGCGTTTATGAAGTACCTGTATGCACTTTTACGGGTCTGTATTTTTGAGTAGGTAAATAATGGTTCCGATTTAAAAAACGAAAGTCGAATAATCGTTACCATATGTGAAAATTATGATTTGTGATATCTGAGAAGAATGTTTCACCCTCGAATTTTGTTTTACGAAGGAAAACTTTTCTCTTAAATGCATCGCATTTCCAGGACCTAAAAATCTCTGAAGAGATTTGTTATTAACTTCATATATAAAGGCACTTGCGTTTTCTTTTCATTGCTTCACCTATATCGAGACTCAGCAGAGTATTTCCCATAGCGTTTTATTATTGAAACAAGTTTTGGCGTCCTCGGATATTAACATTTTATATAACACTTTGCATCAAAATGTTTTACAAGCAAATATCAATTTTAAATGTGTGCTATTAAGTCTCATGGAACATGATTTACCGAATTCTGTTATCTTTATGTCTAATAGCTTTTTTTTGCAAATACGTATCTTTTATTTCTACAATTTTTTATATTATTACAAGCTGCAGGGCTGTCCAGCATGGAGCTGCTAATCACCTACTGATAGCACACGACTAAACACTTCCATTGCATCAAATGAGCTCCGTATCTAAATAAAAGCTAGATACAAACTCGGTTAGCGAGCTCGTACAATTGCAATGCAACATAAAAAATATTTCACGTGCTTTCTTAAGGACAAAAATGTCACAAATACTGAACATCATTTCATTAAAACGGGTTTAGACAGGCATGGATATCATTACAAGCGGCAAATTTCAATTGCAATAAATTTATTCTATCGAAGAACATATTTTAAAAATGACACGCAAACTCAATAAATTATGTCTCCAAGGACTGCCATACCTGAGGAAATAAAAGTTGCCCCTGATGCATGTGCGAAATCATTTAAATTTTAGCATCTACCACTTTGACAATCTCATAACATACCATAAATTACATTAATACTAGTACAGCATAAAGATATCAATTACTAGTCACAGTATATAAAAATCATAAATCATATCAATTAGTACCCCTAATCTTTACGTACCATAGACGATATTTATTACCAGTCATAAAAATAAAAACTGCTCCAGGAAGTTGTCAAGAGTCATGGAGGAAACTTAGTTAATTATGAGATAATTATTGTGTTGTTGGTTGACAGTGTTGATGTCAGGTGACAGTAGAGGCCTAACAGGCAGAGCTTGATGGCCATTATCTCCTGGCAGACAAAGGCAGTTGTTGACAGAAGATTCCAGGCGTTCATTTAGTTATGAGGTATTCTATTTACTTTGTGTGAAAAGTTCACGGGATGGAAATAACCAAGAATAAAATAAAAAATCTCGAATCTGAATGTCTTGAACTTTGAATTGTTCCCAATGAAAACTGCAATACATCAATTTGAAGATAATTATGATGTCTCAATACATTTGTTCGTTTTAACTATTGGCTAAGGAGTATAATATGTTGAAGGATAGCACACAATAAATAGAAGACTCGCAGAAAACAGTATATGAAGTCTACGGATATGTATCTTCAACATTCACTTGTCCTGAAAAGCTACGGGTACAACACAGGTAAAGAATAGTCAATCTGTAGCACATACTAGCATCCAAATTCAACTATCAAAACATACACTACATGCACAAACGCATCGATATTTTAATGGATTTTCCTTTTATATTCCATCCTATAAAAGTTTTTACTGACGCTTGTACAAAATTTTTTAAATCTGATGATCGAAACTACCAGAAAAAAATCGCGTATTTTAAATTAGCTAAAATAGATATTTTAAACTCATGTTGTTATCTTGTGGTGATAGCTATTATTAGTTCAATTAGTTCATTTATTAGTTCAATTAGCGTTGCTATTATTGTCATATTACAATTGTAATATGACAATAGTATTATTATTGTCGAGTGAGCGGTGACCGTTTAAAGAATAGAGAACTGTGAGGAAAAGCCTTGTTCTGCGATGCACATTCCACGTAACTAAAATTATAAATAAAGGACTGCCGTTTTTTCCATGAGACTATTTTTTTCAGTCAAAAAGAAACGTATAATACATTTGCACAAAATTAATGTGATAAAAAAGTCTAGAGAAACGTTTAGAACAGGTTAAAAGAGAATTGTCTAAATATTTCTGTCTTATAAGCGAAATAACGGCAAAACAGTTTATTTTGAAAGTCCTTTGATAATTAGAAGTAGCTGTCAGAGAATGAATATTCACTAAAAATTTTTGATTGGGTGAAGGGTATTAGTTGGAAGCAAAACCATATTCATAAAAAGCTATTTGGAGACAATCAATTCATGGTGAAGATCTTTTAGGTTGGATTTACTTTGGAAGAACTTTCATGTGTAAATTATGAAATGCTACGGCTCTAACAGCGTGCCAAAATCCCTTTCATCTTCAGTTGAAAGTCAACTCATTTTTCAAAATGCTACACGAGAGCTGGAGGTTAGTTTTCCCACGAGAATTAGAGCGTAATGCGGCAAAGATATTTCTCTAAATGAGAACCTGAGAAATATTATACATGAGGATCCGGAGTAATTTTCCATGTGAAGACTCAGGATAATTTTCCATTTGAAGGCATGGAATAATTCTCCATATGAGAAAGAGGAAGAATACTTCGGTTGAGGGACTTTGTTAATATTCATCAGATGAATTAAAATGCGACTGATAACTTATATCAAATCATCAGATGATGTAATCGTGAGACATTACTTGATATATGTAGAGTTTGTTGAAAGATCCATTATTTACGCATGACATTCACGCATGATTGCCCAAACAACTATTGCGATGAAATTACTGCCACTGATACAGTGATGCAATGAAACAATAATTCCGTAATAAAAATACTTCTCAACCACGACAACAAATGTCAATGTGGACTCTGAATCGTAAATGTACGTCTTCGGATAACCAAAATTAGGCTGTGTGAACGTCGAGGTGTTGTCAGCTGTCATAATCGTGTGACGAGATGGAAATCTCTTCTAAATGTTAATTAATGATGATCATTAGTATGAGTGATGTGGTCTAGCATTTTTATCATGCACAGAAAGGAATATTTTACTCATAGAAGAAAGGGTTACTGGATCTCTCATATTATGGTATTATACACAAGTGAAACACCTACTTTTTTCTGGCCCTTGATATTTTCTCAAATTCACTCAGCGATTGCTAAGGATTGAACTTCTCACTTGAACACTTATTCGGCAAACTGAGACATTTCTTCTCATGTCACCAAAAATGATAGAGAAAAGACAAGCATATGGGATAAAAATGACGCGCAACTCATTAGCTTGTGTAATTGCATTCCGATCACGTGAAGAATTTGTTCCAAATGAGGAAATATTTTGAATTATATTCATCGTCATCAATAATAAACAATACCTGTAGACCTGTCATCTTAGATGGACCCATATGAAGACCCATCAGAAAACTCTATTTTTTTGGTATGGTAATTTTAGTTTCATTACGTATTCTTTCCTCGGAACTCAGACTCAATTAATATTGATGCAATTTTCCCATTGGCCAAGTATACCAAGTCCTCTTTGTGCGTCTCTTCAGTATGTATAAAGTCTGCATCATTTTAGCGCCGGGAAATTCAAATGAGGTCTCAACACAGAAACAAAGTCGATGCTACAGGCAACACTAGCTAACCCAACTAAGTGATGGACGTTGCAAGATGTAGTAAGGTTAGTAACAGTTATTACGAAATAATACGAACAAAAAATTATTGATGTTTTGTGCCAAAAAGAATAAGGAGCTCAATTAATTTCCGAAAGTCATACCACAACATGAACAGTTACAATACAGCTGTAGTTTAGTATTTTTTAACACACACAAAAGGGGAAAAATGATCAAAAATACATGGCACCAAACAAGGCATATTAAACAATGTATTTATATGCGTATTTTAGACACGTCTTTTTCTTATGAAATGTGCCTTGGCTAAACAGTTAAAGAACATTTTTCCTATGCGGATGTCCTGCTGAGCAACCATGACTGAATAATGAAAGAGAACTCTTATGTCTGAATTATTATGTCTCAGCTTTCAGAGCATCAGTGATTATATATTTTTTTATTATATTTGAGCTGGTACGGTAACGGCCGGTTAATTACTGCATCAGTAAATGGGTACTGAATAGATTATATTTATTATTTATATTATATATTCATCGCAGCACAGGATTTGCGTAGGAATTACAAGAAAAAGTGTCATTACAGAAATGCCAGCGTGGAATAAACAAAATGAGTTATTTATTAGAATACATTTTTCGCTGAAATCTTTAACGAATGAAAAAAATGAATGCAGCTCAAGAAGCACAAAAGGTAGAACGGCGCAGGTAACCAATCCATTAATTACAATTTGATAACTGCATGGATGTACGACAAAAAGATTCAGAATACTCCATTCCATTCAATGATCAAAAGCCGTAGTAAATAAAGTGATGAGTGAAATTAATTAATACATTTCCTGGAACAGCATCGTAAAAACTGAGGCTCGAATGGTAGGAGGTTGTGAACCCAGCATGCGTGGAGATGGTGACAGAATGAACGATGTATTCGAAAAATTACTACGATCTTTTTCGGCTTCAAAATGGAGGTTTCTGTACCAAAAATATCGAAAATTCACTAGGAGAGAAGGATTTATGTGTAATTTTAATGTAATATGAAAAGTTCTATGTATACGATGATGGAAATGAATGGAAAGACATTTTCTAACATAATGCATTTGAATGCCTTTTACGAAATGCAATTATTTTAATCCGGAAGCTTGATCTAAGGACGGAAAAAATTTTCAATTAGGGAAATATGATGCAATTTTTGTTGTCGTTTTGGGATTACAGGAAATTCATTATGGTTTTCAATTCAATCCATCATGATGAAAGCTTTAATTTCAATGTTTTTCTTTCATGTAAAGTAGGTTTTGGTGCATTTTAATTTGCTGCTCACAGCATATTCTGACCTGAAACAAAAAAATATTTTTATACAACATGAAACACAATTTCATCAGCGTGCCAGTTAATTAAACTGTCTTAAAAATACAAAATTGTTTTTACATTTGTGACATAATTTTCAAGCGGGAGTGCATGCTATTGACACCAAAAGCAATAGATTTGTTGAGCTATAAAACAAAATGATAGGCCTAGCATTTACGATTCAAGTTATATTCAACTTTCAACTGACTACCACAAGACGTAGATTTTTAAATATTTTTAATATAATTCACAAACTTTTTCAAGCACATAAGAGTACAAGATTTATTTACAAATCATAACATAAAATTTCCTTCTTCTTTGAATTTCAATTAATGGGCACTTGAGAAAAGATAATTAAAAAATGGTATTTTTCGGGAAAAATTTGCACTTTTTCAGTCATTCAGTGGGAAAACTGTAATCTGTTTGCTGTAAACGTAGTTATTGTAGCGTCAAAATAAATACTGGGATATTTGTTTTCCCATTTATGTCGATTGACATTAAAAATGTTCAAAATCAAACGAAACACTGTCGACATTTTCGGAACTCTTTGGCATTAACAGCAGACTTTGATGCTTCATTTTAGTTTTACTTCCTTAGAGAGTTGATGATGTATCATTCAGGTCACTAGTTTAAAATTTACATTTTTGAAACGAATATTGATTGGTTGTTTTCGCAGTACTTGATTCTGAAACGAATCTTTCTTTGATGAAAGATATTGAAGTTCATCTGGTTTTCCTTTTCTTTCTACATTCAAAGTTATTTTCATCATTTTGTGCATAGTAATGCTCTCCTAAGATTACTTTAGTGAAATGTATGAATCTTGATTGTCCAAATTATACCATAAACTTTACATAAGAATTCCATCAATTATGGACATGCAGATCATCATTACCAGTGATCTAATTAAAAAGCAGCTCAAGATTCAGTATAATATAGGGTACGGCAACATAACTTCCTTTTTCTGAAAGGAACTTCATTTGAAAAAGGAAAGTAAGTTGCCGCACTCTGTGATTAATTACAGACCACTATATCCCAGGCTGGAGATTGATGAGATTCATATTTTGGGGGACTGAATTTAATTTCTATTTCAGCATTGAGTCGAGTACAGAAATATACTAGAAGGGTTTCCATTTACGGAGCAACATTTTGGGAATTGTGGGAATTAATATAAAATTTGCCCACGACAGCGCACACACATAATAATGTTTTATTTATCATGGGTTTGCTCGCAGGGAAACTGTACAAGTTTTACTCATACTGAAATAAATTTATGCGCGACACTGTTACATTTTTGTTCCAGCATTCTCTTACTTTATTTTAAATAGTGTTAAGAACAGAGAAAAGTCAGTTCATGTGATGTCTTTTTTTATCGTATTTAAATGCAATTTGACTTCATTTATTTCAGGCGTAAACTCATAGTAGAACTTCATTTATGAAGGCATTTATTTAAAGCGTCTGCGTAGCCTCAGTAATTGGTCACAAACATTTCCTGAGAGTTCCATAATTCTTTCTTGTGAAGCCAAATGAATACTTCCAAGCTATGGACCAGTGAGGAAAGATCGAGACTTTTCTTTGGCCATATATAGTCTCGCAATAAAATTGTTTATGGCCCTGGCCTATACTTGGGCTCCTAGCATTGCCTGACTCAAATAACAATACGCAGTTATATTGCTGTAGCAATATGGTTATCGTAATTGGTTGTCGTTTAATTGGTCGTTATAGTACTTACGACAGTAATTGCTGTAACATAATTGATTGTCGCTTAATTGGTCGTTATAGTAGTTACGACAATAATTGATGTAGCATAATTGAATGTTGTAATAGTCACGGCACCCAATTTTATAAAGGTACTCTTCATGCATCTCCAGTTTCAAGATAACACAATTCTTCAGTTGCATGTGATGATCGTAAGAGAATTAGCTGTTTTGCAAGTAGCGTATTGCTGTCAATGTTCTGGGTAGATGCTTAGAATATTACCCATGCATGTAAACACGCCAACAAAGCCATAATAATTCACAATTTCTGAGATGTTCTCTCGAAGTGGCTGAATAAAATTCCATTGTAGAGAAGTGAGAAATTCTCTTCTGAGGCTGGCCAACCATCATACTTGTCGCTGCTAATATTCTTCATCTCTTGGAGCCTAATGACCTTAGGTATTTTGGCCAGAATTTCATAACTGCATAGCTACAACGAGCGCTGGAGACTGCAGAAATAGTAGCCCCATTAAAACTAGCATTTATAGAGTTGCATTATTTAAGGCCTAAACTGGCAGTTCCAGAAATGAGGGGAGAAATTTAGGGATTGTTACGCGGCGAACTTCACAGGTGTTGCTCACATACACGCGCACTAAGTTAAATTTCAATGCATCACGTGTTATTTATATAACATATTTGTGCTGCTGCTCATAGTTTTTAGATTTTGCGTAACACGAAGCATAAAACAAACTACGCAAAATTTATCGTATAATTTTCGACAAGCTCATAATTTTTACACGAAGTGTTAAACTGCGTCAGTACACAACACGCTGGACGAAACATGGACGTCTTAATGTTCTGGTCAACATGAGCAGTTGCAGCATCAACTCTTCAACAGCGTTTACAAAACATTTCGCATGCACCTCATAACTCTTAAATCATCTTGCAAACAGAATTAGTATACGGAAAACAAAGGTATACAATTCTTTGTACGTACAAAATTTGCTGGAAATAACGAATAGCTAATTCACATTTTTGTTGTGAATATCCAGCGCTTACTTCATGAATAACGGTGAAGCAATATTCAGTTAGTTTTCGAATGCATTCGATTCTTCTTTCTTTGTGGTAAATCTATATCGCAAAATAACACGTTTTCAAATGTACGAATGTTTTCAAAGAAACTCATGCATATACTTTGTTCCAAAGTTTGAGCCACGGGTGAAATATTTAAATACTGAACTCTGTGTAGATATTTTATATTCGTAAAATTAATTCTGACAATTTTACTTTACTACTTATGGATATTACTTATAAGCTATTCAATTTTCATATTTTGATCCCCAGATGGATCAAATAAAGTCGATATTGTCGGAGAAAAATGTTTAAAGCGTAATCACTCGTGTTGACTTTGATTGAATATGGTGACACCCTAAACTTCGTGTCATAACTCACCTTAATTGACAGTTATGACACTCCATGCCACGTCACAACTCCCGTTTTGACAGCTCTGAACATAATAATTTCTATATAACATCAGTGTTTCTAGCTGAAACTCAGTCTTTCAATGAATTTAACTATTCCACTGTAACTTCAGCACCACAAATATTAATGAATATTCAAGACTAATTTCATAAGTGCATCTTTTCTTCAAATTATTGTCTGTAGACAGAAGTCGCTTGCCAGACATTGTTTTCGGTCGAATTTCACTAGCTTCGATGATCTATTCAAAGATTTATTAAAGCCAACTATTGCAAGAATATCAATAAATTTAAATAAAACTTTTCAGACTTGTCCCCTGGAGCAGAAAAATCTGCCACATAATTAAATAACACCAGAAAATGAAACAGATATTTTTGATTGTCTACGTTTATGGGTGACGTTGATGGAAGTTTTGATCTTTTATGGGCTTCATTTTTTACAATGGGATTTCTTACCTTTGAAATAAAATGAATGATTTGAACAAACTTCCCTCTTATTCACAAGCATGAGACTGAACATAATTTTTCATACTGTCACACAATAGAGTAAATACTTCGGGTAGGTAGCAAAAAGTAAGCAAATAAGTCAATTAGGGTAAATAGTACGCGATTGCTTCATGTACTAGAAAGTAAAAACATTCATTTTTAAGCTTATATAATTGAAAGGAACTCCAACTTCATCATAAAGTACGGCAGATTTTCGAGAGCCTTGTCAATGTAGTATTATATCATATTTATAAATTTCTTCCAAAACCAATTGATATGCGTCCCTTTAATTTGCTAGAAAGCCTGGGGATGTAAGTGCTTTTAATATCCTTCAAAACTAATTGATGTGCTTCCTTTAAATTCCAATCAAAACCAACTGATTTTCTTGCTTTAAATTCGCTCCAAAAGCGAATGATGTGCATGCTTTTAATTTCCTGCTAAATCGTTTAAAACAAAATGATTCTCGTGCATTTATGAAGCAAATAGTTGACAAGAAACGACGGTGTTCTAACGTTTCTTTGTGTCACGCGACCTTGCAGCTCGAGGAGGCTCCCAAAATTGAATTGCGAAGCCATGCAAATGCCACCGTAAAAAGAACTTCAACAACATTATAATGTTTCCTTTATAACACGTGTGTGGCGTGCCTAAGCATGTACTATACATACACCGAGGTAGACCAAGATGTTTTCTGATAAAATTGATTATACTAGTAGCATAATGTATGGTATGTACTCACAGTAAAATATTAATCAATATTATCCAATAGGTATTATGTGTGTGAGACGTTTACTCATAATAAAACAATATATAATTTCTTGCACACTTGAATATAGGAATACCACTTGTAAAAATATACGTTGTTCTGTGATGCAATTCCCAGAACTGCATTTCACATGATTCATTTTTGCGTGGAACACCAAGCAGTTCTGAAAATTATTTATGATACTGAATACAATAAAGTTAACAGCAATCTATTAGTTGTCACTCACAGCAACACCAGATCCTCTCGGTCAAATCTTCACATTCCCCATCAATTCAAAAGCTCTGAAAGTTAATTTGCAATATTGATGCCATAAAATATATGGTAAAAACAGGACCAAACACGCTGACGTTATTGCAGTATCGAGTTTTGGGCATTTTGAGCAGCGGTCTTCCTCTTGGAACTTCGCTAAGACTCTGACATCAGCATTATTGATCTCCCAGCATGTCTCTCTTATATCACTCGTCTTCAGCTATCACCGCGGCTCTCCATCCATTGCCAAGCATTTTCGTAGTGACCAGTTTTTCATTCGAGGGTTTCTCGTACTTCTTGTTAGAAATTACAACTTAAAGTTTCACTCGAACTCATATTTTTCAAGTTTAAGGTTTTAGCTTTACTAATGGGAACTCAAATTATAACATTGCGTTCTATACAAATTCTTCAGAAGTTAACGCTTTGTTGTAATTTAAGATGCAGTTTGTGACTTGTAATTCTAAGGTCTTTTTACCTACCACTGAAGAATTTACATTAACGTCAGTCTGATATACCGTAATCATTGATGTTTCGGAATAAAGTTGACTTTTTTGAAAATATATCGTTTTCATAGCATAATGGTTTGTTGTAAATGTATTTCGTATTTATTTTTTTATTTATTTAAAACTAATTGTAATATATGGAGCATAAATTATTCGCATAAAAATCTTTTTTTACAAGTTTTAATTGAGTAGAACTTTATTGGAACTTTAGGGCATGAATTTTGCTCTTTTATTTTGTTATCCAATTCTCACGATTTCAACTGCCATTGTTTTTAACTTTTTTCGTGTCTCGGCAATTTTTCCAATTACGAACTGTTAAATGATGCAAATGCTTACTCTGTTCCCATCACTTCAGCTGCCAATATTTTTGTAGGTAAATTCACTAGAAAGCCTTTTTATTTGTCCGCCATTTTAATCACATAGTAGCAGAAAATACTGGATTGTTATACTTGGATCCTAAAATAAAATTTTCCTTACAGTTTCACGTCAACTGATGACTTTTTAAAAATAAGATGAACTCAGATATCTTTCTTATCTGTTACCTGAAAAACTAATTTGTGGTATATTTCTAGAATACGCTCCCTTAATAGCTACTCACGTGATAAAACATTCATATCTAAGTGTTGAAACGATCGCTCTTTCATGTTCTGACACACTTTGTCTTGCCTGATTTACTTAACGTAATTTTAAGTAGGTGCCTTTTCATTCCAAGCCTTTTAAGTACTGGTCATTTAATTTTAATCTTTGGGAACAGAGTGTTGTAAGTGATTTAACAGTCATGGAATAAATCACCTCAGGTGGCAGAACAGTTACTTCTTGCGACCCAAAGTGTACAAATGCTTTGTCACAACGCTCTGTGTTGTATCTGTTCTGTCTATGAACTGAAAGGAATACAACACGGCTTAGCATCTCTCAAATATTTCTCTGAAAAATATTTCTCTTCAAATCTAGAAAAAAATGACATGCCTATGAACTGAGAGGAATATAAGAAGGCCCAACATCTACCAAATGTTCCTCAAGAAAATGTTACCCATCAGATTTAGGAGCAATGGTAGTACATTTAGGGTGTAATTTTCACCTGAAATTCCAATAAAACTATTCCCATATCTCTCGTGAAACTTTCAAAGCAAGCACAGAAGCAGTACAATTTGAACTGGAGGATAAAATTTCGGCAATCAAACAGCCACACCAAGTTGAGATTTTCGATTTTGCGACCAACCAACTTTTAATGAAAAATTTCTCCCGACCTCAGAACATTGCTGTGAATCACGGAAAAGTTGTAAAATTGAAATACTACATCAAATGATGATAAAATTGATCGACTGAACCCTGATATTGTCTCCTACTGTCCTTGTTTTTTTTCGTTACCAATGTACCTGCATTCAATTTTTGTTGAATGAATGCTGGTTTCAAGCTGTAAAAACATTTGTATTCACAGTCTCGATTTTTTGCTAAGCAGTACCCAAAATATACACTGCTTGTCTAAGTGTTTCTTGTCAGATCAATACGCTAATAATTAATTTTGCCTTTTTCCTTCACTTTAAGTAACCTTTTTTCTTTCCATAAATTTGTTTTTATTTTCTAACGTTTAATGTATTGGAAACATTCTTTTATTTGTTTTTTTTCTGAATTTCATCCACTTATGTGAATCAGAGCAGCTTTCAAAATGTCCATGTTTGATTTTTTCGTTTTCGGCTCAATTCCTTTGACTCCACAAAGACGAAAAAACAGTTATAAACTCAAAAAATTTATGAGCTATTCCATAATAAAAATATCAACACTCAACACTCGATCAGCTTCACTTCCATTTTTAAGCTATTTTATTTCCACAAATAATTTTGATTTATAGTGCAGACGTCATTTCTAAAATGCAATCTTCCAGATTTATTCACGAACGTTTCTGGAATTTCATCATCCTGAAATTTCCTCTATTAATTAAGTAATATAAAAAACATTCTGCTCCTGAAGAACCTCGCATTACATGGTCTCTTCGATTAAGTATTCTAATTTACTGAAAGGCTTCCTCAAACTCATTACGTAGTTGCCTCAGCCTAATTAGATTTTAGAAATACTTTTGTTGTTAAGATTGTTAACTCATTTCCGTGCTATTATTGAACGTACAAGAGCACAATAAACTTGTACCAGTGTACCAACTCGAGCAGATAACTTTTGAACTTCGGTTAGAATTCATTCGAAACGAATGAAACAAGTTTTACAATATTAATATTGTTTTCAATTTATGATATAACTTCGTGTTCTGTACATACATCGAAAGGTTTGCCTATTCCAAATTCCATCTTTCTTATATATTTAAGTCTTTATGGTTTTGAAAAATACAACACTAGTAGGCACGGAAAATCCAAAAAAGATTAATGATTACCTTCTCTATATCATCACGTCGTTATCAGTATCTTCATTTTTTCTAATTTTCCTTTGTAAACGTCAAATTTCCATTCCAAACGTAACGCTCAGTTATTTCAAACTATGAAAAATTACGAGACGAAACATTACTCGATACATATATTTCCCAATTTGTACAAATAAATGCTTAATGTCACCTCAAAATAATGGGCACACATCCTTGGTCTCGTACAGGTCGAAAAAATGCATTTACGGTGATGTTTACGTTCATAATGAACACCCATCTTTTGTCTGGCATGCGTCCAAGAACGCATTCTAAGCGAAGTCTTTGTCCAAAAGGAATTGTGTTTGGAAGACAAAGTTACGCGGCCATTTGGAAAAGAAACTGTGACATCTCTGTGAACAAGATTTCTTAGGCAGTTAAGGATTCACAATGTACAAACTTGAAGAGAGAAAGCTGTACCTGAGGACGCACACTGCATAATCTCATAGTTTGAGAGATGCTTGGGGCATTACATAGTACAAAAACACATTGTACCCCTTAGATGTTACAGAGCTCCTTGAAATCGAATTGCAGCGTTTCACAACACTTGGAAAGCGTTCTTGCTTGTACGTACCGCTTTATAAGCAAGAATCCAGTCATGCAGAACAGTGGTACGCAAGATCTTCGTATTTTACAACATTGCTCCTGATATTCCGCTATGTCTTTGTCGCATGCAAGCTCGAATAATAGAAGAGCGGTCGTGGATCTCCCCATAAATTTAAGAGCCCTTTCGTTAACAAATACTTTACACATAGCAACGCCTGCGGTCTGAACTAACTCACTAATTCGCGTCTGTTACAAAGCACTCCGGTAGGGGTGTAATGTATCACAGTTTGTTGAATAGAGGGATATCAAATGTTGGTGGAAACGCTATTTGTTGAGCTCTAAAGAATTGCAACCTACATGCATATATTAGGATGGCAAATGCTCATCGCACCTGTTATAGTTTGTCACGAATATAGTGCAGTACGACTTTACTACATCGTAAGATAAAATAAGCGTCCGTTTCTTTACTGTGAAATTGAATTGGGGGTGTAGTCCGTGGCCAGAATAATTTTCTGTGGATCTGCAACAATAATGGCGTGGTCGCAATGGACTCAGAAGGTGTCAGAACAGTAAGAAGCAATGAATATTTTCAGTGAAATTATTTTAAATAAATTTAATCATTCTTAAACAACTAAATACATCGTACAAAAAAGTTTTCCGTACATGAATACAGTCTTTAAATGGATAAAAGTCTTTTAATGGACTTCAGGCTTCGTGCTTAATGTTGGAATAAATTTTTGTGAACATTTATTAGAGGCTGAAGCCTCTACAAAAGAATCCGTGGAACAGAAGTCATTTATGAAAATCAGTGTTACGCTAGCAAGTTGTCAGTGAGCACATTCATTTTTGAATACTGAAAACATCTAAGTAACTTATTCAATTGTTTTATTTTTATTTTTGTTCATTGTATGTACGAATTACTGACAACCCACACAAATTTGAACGCCCACAACTCAATGTAGCCAAGTTTATTTGAGTAAACTGACTTATGCTGCACTCAGTCGAGCGTTAGCACTGTGTAATTCCCCTCTGTGTGATCATTTTTGTACCCACTACTTCTGAATCCCCTGAATAATGTGATAACAAACACAACTAAATCATGCTAAATATTAACAAAGTGTTTGTATTTAATGTTGTTGCTCAGTATTTAGGGCTAGTATTTAGTCCAGTTGACTTTTATACTTGAAGTACGACGTGTCTGAAGGAAATTTAATAACTTTTATTTAGTGAATCTCAAACTCAAATATTTGAAAATTCAATGGACGAGCGTATGAATATGACTTTTACGTCGGATCTAAAAGTCTTTAGGTATCAGTGTGGTACACTAAATAGCTCATTTGTTCAATATATATAAATGACAATCCAATTTCAAGCATTTCATGCCACACTGCGACATTCAATAGATATGCAAGTGTGAGCAATATTGTTGTTCTGGGGAGTTTAATGATCGTTAAAAATATTTGAAGACGTTAATTTGAATTAACTCTGCGGTATTTGTTAAACTTTTTTAGGAATGATGACTGGTGATGGTCGGTGAAACGGAGGCTGCATTGGATGGCTGAGTCTTTTCGCTTTGTATTCATAGACGCTATGCAAATAAATTAGGAACTCTTAGAATTTACGCACTACAGATGCACAAAGTTAACTGATTGTAAGAGAAAGTTTTCATGTTTTTGTGTTCATGTTTCTAGAGAGCTGGTATCACCACTTACTTCACAATGTGACATAGTAACATACATTGCGTTTGAGGAGAATTTCATTTCGTTGTATTTAATACAAATTCGCTTCTGATTTTCAACGTAAAATAGAAAAAATTATCATTGCATTTGCAAGAATGAAGAGGTACGGCATTTTAGTTGCGTTGACGCACGCCTGATGACATCAGCTGATTTTGTCAATATTTACATGCATAAGAAGGTTGAAAAAGAAGTAAAAACTTGTAATAGCAACTGAGCTATAGTCAGTATGCTGAGTTATATGTATATATATATATATATATATATATATATATATATATATATATATATATATATATATATATATATATATATATATGTATAATCAGTATGTTAAGCTATAGTCATTTAATTCAGTAATCAGGATTTTGAGCACAATTATTTTTTCATTGATGAAACAGTTTTACTTTTTAATTTAGAGTGCTAGTTGATGAGCTCGGGACAAGAATTGCAAGATAGAAATTTAGAAATGAAACTCATGTTCACAGGATGTACTGTGTAAACTATGCTAAATATATAAATTCGAAACCATCTTCACGTTAAAATGGATTCCCCAAAAAATGACAGTTTTACATACGAATGAAACCCTGCCTTTGAATTCAAGTAAAATAGCTGCGAGAATGCGAGTAACCACTCACTGTGATTGATACTCGATCTTGAATATAGGATTTCCGATTGCCCTCAGGCTGGTCAACAGCAACATTACTACAGCCATCAAAATCGAAAAGAGTTCCGAACGTAGTGTTCCTGAATGCGAATTTCAGATCCAAAGCCGGGACTGCGATGACCTCTTAGGAGCCAATCCGCATGATATTTTTACCTCCAAAATACGCCTTCGGGTTTCATCTTGTGAAAATCTTCAATAACAATAATATTATTACCAATAATAATAATAACAACTTTAATAAAAAATAATAATGAATGGTTTTAGATGTTTATGGCGGGTATGACATGTACAACATTACAGTGCTCAATACAATATCGGTCGAGAAGATGATAATCATATAATAGAATTAATGCCATTAGAATTATCAATAATTATGACGGAAATAATGGCATAAGCTTATCTTATATGTGTCTACATTTAAATATCTAAGCATTCTTTCATTATACACGCAAAATCTTTGTGTTTTGTTCGTGTTTTCCGTAAGTTCGGCTATAAAAAATAGCGAAATTACAGTTACTTGTACATACAATGTACAGAGTTGTTACCATCGTCCATAAAAATTCGGATTAATTTTTCTTTAATGTCATCTAAAATGTGTTCGTTTTGTTATTCACCAACATCTTATTTCAATAAATCATTTCATTCATGCATTCGTACCCCCACTTTCATTGTATGAATAGTTTTTTAATAATTATTTAGGAAATAAATCTTTTTATCGTTTTCCTAGAGAGAATATTTTTTGCTTATTTATTGCATTTTCACGATGCATTTACGCTGCAAATAATAAGAAAAATCGTTTTATGTTTATATCTCAGGAAAAAATGAATGTATTTTCTGATTGGTGTCAATTTTTTTGGTCAGTAATATTACTACAACTATAAACCTTTTATTTCCCTTTTATCATCAAGCAATGGATTTCAACAAACCCATACCTCAATGTTTTTAGTTCCTCGACTTTATTTCTTTCGCAGATCAGTATCGGAGTCTTCTTGGCAAAAAATTGAGTCGTTTAATTTTACCCGTTTCAGAACTGGGAAATTTAGAATCCTTTCTACAAATTAAAAATCCTATCATACATGCATTTATTGATCTTGATCAATCTATGCTCGAGGCCCTAATTCTTGATCAACAAATCAAACATCAGATTACAGATACATTCATTAATCTATGATAATATATGTTAAATGCCTGTATCTTTAATCAAAATTAGTATTTGCCAGACAAAGAAAAATCCCAAACACCGAGGTCATTCACTGGAAGACACAAAGAATTCACTTTCAATAGTACATTATTTTTTAAATGGTAGAACCAGGATCGTTATTAGCTTCATATATCATTAGACACTCAAGTGCACCCACTGATAAGCACAAATAAGATTTTCTATCATTAGGAACTTTCATTTTGGGACTTACTACAATAAGAGCATATTTTTAAACACTTGATTCGTAAGCTCGATTTCAGGTAGCACTCTTCAGAATCGATTTTTTAAATGCATGGTAAAAAAGCACCCAACGTACTAACTATTCATTAGTAATTATGCTACATCAGCTCGATGTAATTGCTAAGCTAATCACTAACAATTAGTATGCCGCTTGTCTTTAGCTGACAACTCAAAAAAATCTTCATTTACGCTTAAAATTACTTTGGAATTACACATAAGACTTCTGACCATTGCTGATTGCTTTCAGGCTACGTGTTTGTTAGCAATTTGTCACTATTACTCAAACGTAAGCATCATGTTACTCTTTATTTCCTGGGTAAATTGCCCATCAAAAGCTCTTCATGAAGAAATTAGTTCACCTAATGAACGAGATGGTTTACTATCGAAATTATTCGTACAAAATAAAGAATGGCTTCTTACATCCTAAATGAGTTCGCAAAGTTTCATGTGCATTAAATCCAACAATCTAGGTAACTAATGTACATTTAACTCTACAAGCCCCGTTGATAAGTGGTAGTGAAGGGGACTGTAGTGAAAACTTTGTTGTGAATAGATATTAAATACTTAAGATGCAGTGTCCAGAATCATGAAGCAAACAGGTACAAATGTTGCTGAAACTAAACATATGTATTTCTTTCAAACTTTCATTCTCTACATTCAACTGACAAAACACACTCAACAATAACTTATTTGTCATCCAGAGACGAGATTGAAAATTAAACAACTAAAGTCTACGGTACATGTTCATATATGTATTTAGCTTTTAAAACCTCGATCCTCTTGAATACCATAATCAAAGTATTTCTGTGAATTTGTATTTTGTACAGTAACTTCTTCACTGTATTTCGGGGAGAGATGCTTAGCAAAGTTCATCATTCAAACATTAGGAAATTTATCTGGATTTGCACTTGCATTAAGAAGCGCCAACGTACTTTAAATCCCTGGGATGATCTTTTTGTTTTTTAATAGAATTGGTTTCAGATATGCTCTTTCTAGTTTTACCTAGAAGATGATTGTAGTTGAAATTTGTTATTGATATTCAATATCGGCAAACAAGATTTCGTGATTAAACTCTACTCCATTCATTTAGTCTAGAAAAGAGGAAAACGTGAGTATACCTAAGCTTGCGTTTGAATTCAATGGAGCATATTTCACAACGCGAAAAAAATTTCCCCACGGAACGATTGTTTTTCAAGTTCAAGTTTCACCGTTTTCTCATCGAGCACATTCATATAAAACTGCTTTTTCCGTACCTCAAAGCTTCCCTAAACGATGACTTCATACGAGTACATCTCATCCATTCCGTTAAAAATCTCTTTTCATTTCTCACATAGATGGTCGTTTCTTTCTGCCTCATGCGTCGTATCTGATTACGATTCTGAATCCCCTGTGCCTTTACTCCCGTCGGCCAACACCTGTTCACTCGACACCTGTTTACTGCCTCATATCGCCTTCATGTCTGCTGCTCACGAGCGAATGAGTCACGCTATGTTGCTAATTTAGTTCTCATAGTCGTCATATTCGCTTGCTCGGTGACAGGAAGAAAGAGGAAAAATGCCAAGAGACGGTAAAGGAAATGACTGACTTGCAAATGATAGTCTTTTTTGCCTTGGTTGTGCAGCAAAATTTGAATAATTCTGACGTTGAGACGTCAGCCGTGTCGTTCTCTGCAATTTACCTGAGAATTTAGAAGTATTGTTCAAGAGAGCGTTGAGATCTTGCTGGATCTGCATACAGCAGCAAGATTTCTGCAATGCTGTGAGCTGCAAAGGGAAATTAAATTAATTCCCGCACAACTTTTAGTAAAATTTTTATCCAATTCTGAAATTAAGGTGAATAGTAAAAGTAAACTTTCAAATGCCAAGAATAAATGTAATACAGTACAGGATACTTATTTTTTCAACGTTTATTGAAAGATATTTTGGAAACTGAAATGAATGATATAAGCAGATTTAAAAAAAATTCATTTCGATGCACACTCACACGTTTGAGAAAAAAACATAATTTACCTGGAAATGAATCAGTGTGCAGAAAAACTTAAATGATATAATGCAACGGATTTAGAGCATGATTATAGAACAAATAAATCAAGTGGTTCATTAGTGTTGTCTTTTATGAAGTCTTCAAAGTATTTCATTTGTTTTAGCAGACTATGAAGTATGGAATCTAGCTGTATTAATATGGGAATGAACAGTTAAAATTCGAGCCTAACGTCTTCAAAGTGGATAATTTCAATTAACTCAACAGTTGGATAAGAAAGTTTTATCTACAAATAAAATAAATAAAAAAGAGGTAACTTCCTATTTAAGGAATGAGAGATCGACAGAGTCGTTTCATAATATCTAACTTTATGAGAAAAGCTAACCAAAAAATTGAAACTTGGTGAAATTGAAGAGCTAAAACAGAAGACATAATTGATTGAACCAGACTCGTGTTCTGGGTTCCAGAGAGCTTCAAAGTTCTCCGAAATTGTGGTAATTTGCCCGTCTCAAATTAACTGGTAGTCGAACGACATTATTTTCGGATCCAATAGACTTAACGTTCAGAGTAAAAATGTCTTTTTTCAAACAATCGTTAACATTTCATCGATAGTACTTGACCCTCTGAAATGCTGGTACGTGTATATTATAAATGCGACCTACTATCAGATGATATATAGTAAAATTTTATAGCGACTTAGATATGACAAATAAATGAATTCAAATGAGATCAATATATGATGGACATGTAGAAGCTCTTGTTTGAATTCGGTCCAGCAATGATGACAATTTTAATCACAAATGCTCCCCTGTTCTGAAAAACAAGCGTTTGTGTATAGAGTTGACATCTACTTTCATCAAAGTTTGAGTATGATGGATATATCATACATAAACTGGCATCTTCAAGACTTATGCTTCATTGAAAAATGACCCTTTAATAACAACACTAAAAGTTCTTAGGTTTATTCTCTAATTAAGAACTTGGATTTTCAATGGCGTTTCACCCATTAAACAAAAAAAAATCATCTGATTTTCAGTGCTGTGACTCCCCCATTAATTAAACGAAAAAATCATCTGGTTTTCAGAACTCGGACTCATTCATTAAATGCGCGGCTCTGACGCATAATATTCATGTAATAACTATGCTCATTTTTATTTTTTCGTCCTTCATGTAGGTTGGAATTCTACACTCTTCATCCAAATTAATGTTTGAAATTTCAATTTGGAACAAATGTCCGAATTTGAAGTTCCGGAGTGTGGTATTCTCTCTAAATTTTGTTCATTTGTCATCTATCTAGCTTCACTGTCCACCTCTGTTGATACCTGAAACCCAATTACAACTAATTGTGCCGTGCATCGAACGTGACTTCAAAAATAATTTAGAGCTTACACAGTAAATGAAAGAAATGGGTGTAGTCTGATACAGAATTGAACGTTATTCACAAAATTAATTCAGAGCTTACACAGTAAATGAAAAAAATGGGTGAAGTCTGATACAGAATTGAACGTTATTTCAAAAACAATTCAGAGTTTACACAGTAAATGGGCCGACGAAGGTTTTGATGGCGTTATCGTAATTCTGTGTAAATACTTGCAAGAAACTATTTGGGTTTTGTCGTATACACTATTTTACATGGAATAGAATAAAATAGAATAACGTATCAGAAACGAGCTGTTTGGTTCATTCTTGGAATACTACCCAAGTTCCATCAAAGAACTATATTCTGATGTACATATAATTCATTTTTTTTCTGATGAGCTTAAGTTTTCAGACTGATAATTAATTTGTAACTTTTACGCAAAAGACATTCATTGATTACTGCAGAAAGAGAAATGCAAGTTCCCATCATCTGCAGTTGCTGATAAAACTTCATCTGCAAATCCACTTCAATAGTTCTCATTATCGCACGACAGAAAAAATTTGCAGATTTTCCTTAATTACAAGCGACTTGATAATACCTGTAGCATAAAACTCAACAGTAGATCCTAAAAATATATAATGAGAGAAACCTTCATTAGTATGAGGCAAAAAAAGAGAACTAGAGCAATAATGTTGAATAGTCAAAAGCAGAGGAACACAATAGGAGAAAATTCTCGGACTAAACCAGCAAGCAGTGTACACAAAACGAGCTTCTTTGTTTTAAGGGAAATGAATAATGAACGAAAAGATCCTCCAGCGCATGTCTTTTCACAAGGTGCATCAATTTGGAGCAGTGAAGTACCAGGTCTCTCGCTGTTTTTCACGGTCGTGTGAGGGACCATCAAGAGTTTTTGCCACTTAAGCTAAAAACTAAGTACGACAACGACGGATAGCTGCGAAAATATATCCCCGAAGAAAGTTACTGAAGCGAAAAATACCACTAAAATGATTGATGATCCAGAAAGCCTGTGAGGGTACTGATAGGTACATAAATTTTCGTTCGAGGTGGAGTCATAGAAATTTTGCGAAGAAAGATGTATGCAAAAAGTAGAAAATTCAACCTTTGGATTGACGGTCGCAAAAACGTTAGCCGGAAAGGAGGCGGAAGAAGGATGCTTGAACAATTCTAACGAAAGAATATCATGCAGAATCAAAGACAAAGCAAATGATCAATATCAGAATCAGTCAATTGTCCTAAAGGAATCACCGTAGAAAATAAGTAAAAAATTGGCTGGCTTAAGAAGAGAAGTTCAACACATCGTACATGGTGCCGAGAAAATTATTTTAGACAGAAAAGTTACAGTGTGTAGTGTAATTTTACGTAGGAGCGTGATGTTACTGTAGAGTTGAAACCCGTATTCTGAAACAGAAGTCAGTTTCTGTGCGTTACACCGAACTTTGGATATTCAAATCTCATTTAAACATTTGAATTCAAATAAGTCTCCTTCTAATAAGTTGAGATTACTGTTCAGGAATTCTTTTTCTCAGAAGAAACCTGGTATTTTCGGAATTTAGTCACATATTTTGTTGATTGCTTAATGATTCATGGATCATCAATGCATGGAAAGATTTGTGCTGAACGATGACTGTAAGAAGTAACAAGAAGGGAAAGAGGACAATGGCTGCTTGTTAAAGCGAAAATATGAGCTAACGAAAGAAGCAGTTTTTGTACGATAGATATGATGAAAATAAAAAGTCCAGCATAACTGCGACAAAGTAACTCTCGCTGAAGAAGGGCGTTAATGGATACGAATGCGATTAATATGTACAGTGGAAAGTAAACAAAATGAATGGTTAGGTAAGGCTAGGTTTCGACGGAGGAATAGAGAGGATAATGAACATGAAGGATACTCTACTCAGTAGGAATGCAATTGAAAATTGTAATGTAAGATGGCTATTGAATACGAACGAAGGAAATCACTCGAATAATTAAGATGTACACTGCATGAAGAAACTGGTGAGATACTGACATGGACTCAAAAATGTACGCACACCTTGAAATAGCATTGTAAGCAATTAAACACACTCTCCAAAAATAGTATGTGACATTTCAAGCAGAGAATAGTTGTTTTGAAGAAACATTATTAATAAAAATAAGAGAGCAAAAAACACTAATAAAAATTTCATTATAATGCGAACGTTTCGGGCTAACACCCATCATCAGCTCTTTAAAAGAAAATCTAACATACACCACTGAAACAAGAAGTGAAAAAGATGTACAAACATAAATTCAGAAGCATAGTTAAAAGAGATGTATGACAAGAAACACAACTAAAAACCTATAATGGTAAGGGGATATGAGCTTAACTGGTTGTTAAGTGAGGGTTTGCATTTAAAAATGAAAAGAGACTCTAAAATTCTAAGATCTAAAATACCTGAAGCTGCATGTACTACTTTGAAATGACTAGAATTGGGTATCGTATTGCAAGTTTCTGCATGATCGCAAACAGCAGAATGAGACGGACTGGTCAGACGAGCACCAGTGCGGTAACTAACTCCAAAATGCTCTGCCATTCTAGCTCCGAGAGTACGTGTGGTCATGCCAACGTACTCAGATGCACAACGTGCACAACTGTACGAATACACTAGAGAGGCTTGCATAGTGGACAGAAGTTTGTCTTTATAATTTAAAAAAGAACTGATTGTAAATTTGTTTCTTATAATAATATGAAATTCTATGCCTGTAAGATGTCAAGAGAGGAGGGCCAGTATATTCTGTTTTGAGCTTTTCTGAGTAAGGTCCAAAATATGGGAAACACAGATAAATTGGTTGGGAGGTCGGATGTTCAGAGGTCGAATTTGGTGAAACATTGGTATTTTGAAACTTTTTGTCCAAAAATTTACCTATTTGGTATTCGATGAATGAAGATCTAAAACCATTTTGAGGGAAAAATTCAGTCAAAAACGAGAACTCTAAATGAAGGAGGCTAAAATTTGAGCATATTTTATAAGCACGGGCAAGCACAGTTCTTATGCAATTCAGTTTAAAACGGAAAGTGCCACAGCTAAAAAAGCTCAATCCTAGACCAGAAAAAGTATTTTTTCGGTAAACGGACACTTCAAATTTATTCTCTCGTCTAGTTACTAAACAAAATTATCAGTGCCGGAAATGAGGAGTACAATCAGGAGGATAAAGAGCAAACAATAATTGTGTAATATTCATGGATAAACTAATTAGAGACAACCCATTAGAATAGAAAGCGAACTTTAGCTCTAGGAAGAAATAAAAGATGATTTTGACGACAACGCCCGGAGAACTAATTACCACGAGGCTCACGTCTTCTGGTGAGACGACGACGATTGCAGGCAGCAAGATTGCGGCGAGTGACAGACACTCATGCTTGGGAAGTTGCAAGAATTTCTGATGTGAAGTAACGACGAAAAACTTCCCAAAGAAATCAGCGGACGATGGTTTTCAGCGCCAGTAAATTGAATGGAGAATAGATGAGTAGCATGACGATGAGATTACAATTATGACTGTAAGTTATATTCAAATGTAGAAAAAGAAGTTTCAATCAAAGATTCTGTACTCTGGCTAATGAAATTAAGTTCTCAGCTGGCATTGAAGACCCAAATAAAGCTACAAGGATGAGCAGCATTCTGAGCAAAATATAAGGACAATAATAATTACGTGGAATAATTATATGCAATATAATAATTAAGTACAAATCGAAACCAAAAAGTGATAATTTATTAAATTATGCTCTCCCATGCTGTTCATAGCTACAATAAAATAAGTACACATGACATTGCAAAGTTTGACGATAGTTACCTAAATAATGAGAGATGTACACAAGAAAAGAAGCAGTGCATATTGCGTTTTAAATTTGTGTTAATGTCACAGTAAAATTTGAAACTAACTCTAGTTGCAGTTGAACTCATACAGAGAAGTAAAGGAATACTATTACGTGGACGAGAATAAAAATGTACAATGCGCATGCTGTACTTACAATTAAAAAAATTACTACCGTTGATGAGCATAATGCAAGTTTTTACCAAAATTTTAACTTGTTAAGTAGATAAAAAATAATTAGACAACTTGAATCGGATAATTTAAATATTCAGATAAGAATTTTTTTGACGAGAAGTCGATGTTATTGAACAACGAAAGTAAAAAATGCTGTAGTCCCTTCGCATGTAGAATTATTGTACTCCGCCCGTAAAACAGGTGCTATTGCTAGAAAACATCAAGTTAAATCGTTAATTATTGGAATATTGGGGCAAGAACATTACATTATTAACGACTCTTAAGCGAAATAATACTGACGAGAGAATAAAATAATAAAAATATCGATTGAAAGGGTTAGATATAAATATTGCACACTAACAAACAGGCATTCTGCAAACTTGCACTGAAATTCAAAAATATTGTTAAATAACGCAGCCGTTTTTAGATGAATCGTGCCTCCAAAATACGGTATTTTAATAAACATGGAACAAAAATTCAGTCCAACGCATTAAAACAGACTGATGATTAAAACGAATAGTTCTTTTAAAAAGTATTATGCGAAAAAACATAGGACCCAACGAAGCAAAATTACTCTCATGAGTTGACTAAACGAACTGAAAATTATTTTTTTGATTTCAACGAATCCAGAAAAGTCATTGGAGGACGCAGAGGGGGAAAATTTCAACCACTTGTGGGGAATTGGAACATGTAATGCTGCAAGATTAGAGATCTGCGAAGCCGATTGGGATTTCCCGTTAAAATCTTTGTGAAAAGACAATAGAGGCTTTACTAGAGTCCGAAGAGAATGCAAACATGTGCAGAAAAAACAGTTTCTGTAGTTAGCAGCAAAGATTTATTTAGAATTGAAG
This sequence comes from Trinorchestia longiramus, assembly GCA_006783055.1. Taxonomy (NCBI): domain Eukaryota; kingdom Metazoa; phylum Arthropoda; class Malacostraca; order Amphipoda; family Talitridae; genus Trinorchestia; species Trinorchestia longiramus. The sequence goes on from VCRD01000478.1 coordinate 255,424, forward strand.
AAGTGGAAATCATTGCAAACAGAAAAGAAAAGAATTCCAGAGGAGTGGGGGATCACTTCAACACTATTACAGGAGAGCAAAAGAATGAAAACCCTTTCATTACTACGAAGATAAAGCTTAGGCAACAACGCATTGTTGTAAAAAATCTTGCCAGCCATAGAAAATTGGATACGAAATCTTTATGAGAAGAGACTGGTATTATTTGTCGTATTAAAAGACTCACTTAAGTGAAAATGACACAAAAAACTCAACGAAAGACAATAAGCGGAATGCATGGAGTTGCTCTCCAGCTTCAGGTGATCCGAATCCCTCCAGTCATCTAAGAAACGTGGAAAAAAATGTAATTCAACCTCGTGTCTAAAGGAAAGCAGGCCGTCAGCTGAAAGCAGCTGATCTGCTGCAGGTAGTTGAGGTTACTTCTGAAAAAATCCAAAAATAACACCCGTGATATGAGTTATCATCATCAGCATCCTTCTCCCCCACTCCACCCTAACTTGATGATTGGCACGAAATTTGATGGTTAACATTATCAGCTTACCTCTCCTCCACTCTAAGTCGGTCATTAGCTTAAAATTTAATGGTCAACACCATCAGTATACCTTTCCTCCACCCTAAGTGGTCAATAATTGTTGACCACTTAGATTGATCGACTGGATCACTTATGTTGATTCTAAGTTGAAGCATTTAACTTAATTGGTTCATTGTAGTCAACGAATCAACCTTAATGACAGCATAGTTCCTCACTTGTGTTCAGAAAAACCGTTACCGGAAAAATCAACACATTCTTGCATGCACATTGGAGAACATACCACTTTCGATTATTAATGGAGGGATCAAAATACTTCCTTAAATCAACTTCTGCCTCATGAAAACCTCATACTCATACTTAAATCAATGTATTCGGTAATTGGCACTGAAACAAATTCATTTACATCTAAACTGAACTTTCTCTTCTTTTTCAATGAACGCCTCTATACGTAAATAGAGGGAGACTTTTTTTATGCAAAAAAGCTAAGATATTTTTAGGCTGTAAACATGATGCAGATGAACATGTTTGCCAGAACGTAAATGTGGTTGCTATACTGAAAGTAAACAATACTGAATACATATATCTGTAAAATCATCAAAAATAGCTAAAGTTTGCAAATACACACAAATTTTACTGGTATTTTACATACAAGAACTAAGAGTAGTTGATCAAGAACATATAAATATCATAGCTAAGTCTCGTAAAAAAGTTATGAGTATTCAACACAACACTTCAAATCAATAACAAAATCTATTCAATTTACAATAAAAGATAAGAAAAAAGGACCCCACACAACGTTCACAACATCAAACTGAAAGAACCATCTTCATAAAACATTTTAATTGCATCCTTTTTTTGGTCACCTACTCATGCATGCATAGCGAAACATTAGCCCTTGTCATCGTCTTCCATATGATTCACTAAAAAAATCTGACTGCTATCAACTCGAAATTTTTTTGATGGAACTACTGAATTACAGCATTCCAAAACAAAAATGAAACTAACCCTACTTGTACATCTTCTCTCAATAAACTTCAATGATAAATATTGATCAGTTCCTAGGAGTCTGTGTTTAATTATGAAATCAGAGCTTGTCCCCTGTATGTTTTATGAATTCTCATTCGAAAAATTGGCTCTTGTAAACAAAATTTGAGGCTGGACAGCGTTTGGTTTATGACACAAAAGCAAAGCCGTAGTTTTGCTGCTGTAGAACAACTTGGTAAGGCTCAGGGTATTAGATGTATTGAATGGAATAAATTGTTATAAAGTCCTATATCACATTTGAACGTAGAAAATTTGAGAAAACTTGACTGTAGAAATAATATGCATCGTTTGCATTCAACATGAATAAAGTTTTTTTGTCGGAGCAGTTATTTTGGTTGAATATCATATGAACATGTGTAGGTCTGCATGTAACCTATTACCTAATTAAAAAAAGAAGCAAATTCAATTGCAGATACTCGAGATTTCCTTGTGGTATTTGAGAAAAAATCCTTACGAAGCTAATGAAAATGTATTTCTTTTCCCACCCATAGTCAAGCGTTCATTCAATCAATTCAGATATTACACGATGGGGCGTAATGTGTGAATTTATTGTATTGGGTGCAACAACATGACTTCCTTTTTTCATTACTTTCTCAAAGGTAAAAAAGGAAGTTACGTTGCCACACCCTGTAATACTCCACTAAAGTACAGACGAGATAACTTGCATACGAAATTTTTTTTCCGATGCAAGGTGTCCCCACAAAAAATATATGATTATGCGATTACCTACCTATAGTTCAGTGATGCATGTAAAACTCATACTTTTCATTATACTACGCATCGGCTTACGCATTTTTATTATCTTTTAACGCGTTATTTTTTTCACGTACAGGTTTACTAGCAAATAAATGAATGCACGAAGGATCCTGTGATTATAAAGTGTAGAATAGGATAGTTAAAGTTAAGCCTATTTTCTCTAACAGATTAATTTGCATTGTTTCCATGAATATTTTGGCAGAGTGAAAACACGAGTTTGTACCCGACCATGTACCAGGGAGGAGCTAAGATTCATAAAAAGAACCCTTCACAAAATCTTTTTTATCTATTTGTCTTAATGATAATTTATTCTGCAGGTTTCAACTCCCAGAGTCACGACAAACAAATGTTCAAGTTCTGAGACTGTATTACCTGCTTTTCCTTGAACTTTCTAATAATTTCTTTCCAGAGTTCGAGGAATCTTCTTCCAACTTTGAGTCAGGCTAACTTTTCCAACAATGTTAGGATTTCTCGCAGGCTTCTAAAGCTCGGATCTGGGCTAAATATTCTAGGAAGGTAGAGTAAGAAGGCCCTAAGAGGCTTATTCTGAACAAATATTACTTTGTATTATTCAAAGCAGCTGATGCCATAGGTGTCGGTTGTTGAAAAATATTCTAGCTCTTAAAAAACATCGAGAGCATCGGTGTTGAATTGTAATGTAGAATTTTGGCATGTAAGATACTTTTGTATTAAGTACATGAGTTTTTATATTCATTAACGCTAAAGTAGAGTAATTTAACGAAAATTTCTCTAAGATATTTATTTTAATTCCCACCTGAAAAATATATATTTTAATGCTTAGACAGGAATAAATTACGAAAAGCTACATTCTTAAACTCAAGCCATATAAACAATATAAACATTAAACTCCCGCTGCCAACATGGTTGACGCGGCTAGAAATACGGCATGGGACTTGGGTAAAACAACCGAATAATTATCGAAGTAATTATCCGACCCAAGAATGGGCCAGAAGGTTCGCTCCTATAGCCTCATTCTATTCTATTCTATTCTTATTACTTAAAACCATCAAAGGCCGGCGTATGTCCAGTGAATCAACGGAAATTGCATGAATTTCTTTTGAGACTCAAACTAGTATTTCCATTAACTTCTACGTTTTACAAAAGATACGGTAAAAATGCTGTAGTTTTCTTTGCTGCGCTTCTACTAATCAAACTTCAATGGAAAGTCCGAGTATTTTCCATGCAGAGAACTCAGCGGGATGCCACGGCTATTTCTAAATGCACTCCAGTAATTTTGCTTCTCAACGCTTAAATCAATGATTGAGCACCTTGAGTTCAGGTACAAAGTTCAGTAAAAAGCCTCTCATTAGTCAATTACTTGGTCCAGAACATGAAAAGGAACGCCTGTTGCTAGCAACCTACTGTATGACGCAAGCCTAAATCTCAAAATCTGTATGAAAGTCAATTGACAAGATCCCACCGACTTCTCTAAAAACTGAAGTAAATTTAAAGCTTTCTATGCAGCCCGTGTAAAATTTATTACTATTTGAATTAAATCATAGGACAAACGCTTGCCTTTGATCATTAATAGTAACAGAGTGTAGCTCATGAACTCCAGATTAATTCTCTTTTCATTCTATTCTGATACTGATGTAAATAGATTGAGGTATATAAGCCGTTTGCTTTCCATCTTCTGTGGAATATAAACTGATGTGTTACTTCTTCTTGAGTTCATTTGTTAAGATGAATGATATTGAATCGATCAAGCAAATTAAATTTTCGAGAAACGATCAGTCTGTATTTTAATTTATGTATAATCACTTCAAGCTATTGAAACAGGCTAGTTTTAGGTTTAAAAACGTGAGTTGAAATTACACGATGAAATGCGTACACGTTTATAATTGAGGAATTATATCAGGATTCATAATTTTTTATATGGAAACTTTATTATATGATGAAATTATATGCAGACTCTTTATTGTATGAGGAAATATTACCTCATTAAGTCACTTAAAATGGGCTCGGAGGATATCTCAAAAAAACAATTCCAATCTAAATCAAGTTATTTGGTCGGTATCCTGGCAACGACGCGAAAGAATCGTGTTAAATCATTATAATTCCTTCCTCTTCTCGAGCTTTCTTCGTGCTAAATCATCCTAATGTTTTTCACTTTTTGAGATTTCTGGCGAAGAAAATGCTCTAAAAGTTGGCCAATGACGAAAAGGCTATTTTCGAGGAAGAGTGATACCGTTAATTTATACTATATGAGCTGCGTCCGTCCGTCTGTCCGTGTGTCACACTCTTCTAATCGATAGCTTTGATAGCAACAAGGATAAAGCTTAAGAAATACAAGAAATCTTTCTATTACATTATTTTTCTTTCGCAATTCAATTCCCTTTCACATGCATTATGGTATCCAGAACACACAATCGGTTTATTTTTACAAATAGATATTTTCTTTGGACCTTTTTCTGTTGAAATTCATCATGATGCTTTGATATTTTTAATTGATAATGCGAAAATAATTTTTTAAAACTAATTTGACCAGTAACCTGGCTACCACTTAGTATAAGGCCAAAGATTTTGGAAAACGAGTTATTGTTTTCGGAATTGTGATTTTCTTGAAAAGCTTCAAAGAGATAATAAAGGATATTTCAGAATAATATTCCAGCAAAAAAGGCCAACATAGATAGAAACGTGTCCAACCGTAAGAGAGAAGTAGCAAGACTTCGACAGCAAGAAAGGCGTTGTTCGTCTGATAGAAAACTGATTCTCTTCCCAAGCCCAAAACTGATTCGTTTAGGAACAAATTATTAACGGGCAGTGCAGTAGTAAAAACAATTTTTTTAATGGCCATTCAAATATTATGAGAGCTCTCATCGCTCCATCATGTGTGTGTATGTGTGTGTGTGCCAATCAATTGCGCTTACGGTAGGATAAGTGTATATGCATAACACCTAGTGAAATGAAGGTTCCCTTAATCAGTTACATACATGTACAGGGTATCCCAAAAAATGTATATATTTTTAAAATGCTATAGTTTGAATACTACTGATGTACCTAAAGTGAGTAACAACGTATTCTGGATACAAAGTAAAATTTTAAATCTTGCTCTTTCGAATGAGAGCCGTTCCAGCCTCCTAGCACCACTAGTATTTAAATACAACATTTTAAAATGTATGCATTTTTAGGGGCTATCCGGCATCACAATCAGGCAGAAAAGAATGAAGTAAAGTGTAACGTTGGCAAGAACTGAATATAAAAGACTGTTCCCTTTGAATTGTGTTACATTATACCGATTTTGCATGAGCGACTAGAATTGTGTAAAATTCAGCAACCTAAATTTTTTAGGGACTTGGGAATACTGTCGAATCAAAATACGTTATTTTTTTCTAGCAATGAACTTAATGTAACTCTTCTACAATAGAATATTGCTGGTCATGTGTTATAATAGCAATTAAAAATTTGTCTGACCATAATATATCACCTAAATTAAATTTGGGTTACGTAAGGAGCATCACAACGGATGAGTCTACTGATTTTTATTGAATACTGAATATTTCCACTGATTTGTACTGAATGCTGAATATTTACTGATTTTGTCGAACAACAACCATTAGCAAAGCACTAATTCGAAACTTTTAGTTTGAGTACTTTTTATTATGAGTTGAGTGAACAATGTGTATGATAGAATTAATTAATAGAACTAAGGTAATTGAAATAAAGGCTACAAAAATTTCTTGAGTAAAAATCCTTTCGCAAATTTTTTTCGTGTGCAACAGAGTGCTGTTGCAGTTACACTTGAGTTGCTAGCAATCGCAGAGGTCACAACTGAACTAATCAAAACACTACATCTTAAACTTAACTTACAAAAAATGTTTTATTGGTTGTAAAGCTTTATTCGTCGAAATATTTTATTCGAAAATGAGTTAACAAGAAATGCATGAGTTTTGGCTAGACAAATAGCAATTGATCATTGCCACTGCACTGGTAGTAACATTAACCAGTTTTCGATCAATCAAACTGAGCTGTTGTTGCACTTCATTGAAGGCAATCTTGTTAATCTTAACTTAATTAATCAGAAAATACTAACCATAGATGAGTGTGCCGGGCATTTTCTTAGCAATTACTGCCCCATGATATCTCCGTCAATACAAGACAGAATGTATTCATTTGAAGCAAATGAGTCCATGCTTTCATTGCTCTCAGTCAAATATTCAAATTCCATCCATATAATTTATGCGTGGTAATTAAAGGCTAGTCTACGGAATTTACATCACACATTTCGTTATCCCCTCTCTCTGATATAATCCGCTTAACACGTTAACCGCCATGCCTGATATCAGAGATTTGTCACTACCGCCACGACTTTACCATTTTACGACTTTATCATTTAACCTTCCGTAAATATTTTAAATTAATTTTTGAAAATAATTATTAAAAATTTGGAAATGTACCACCGGTGGTACATGCGGCGGTAAGTGAAATCCTCAAATGTACCACCGGTGGTACATTTGGCGGTTAACGTGTCAAGATTACTGAAATAGTGAGAACAAATCTCACTCAAGAATATTCCCTTTAGAAATGTCATGTATGAAAGCCATAAAATATGGAACCATTTTGTTGCAATTTTTAAGGTCATTTTAAGGCATGTGCTCGTCTGTGCGCTGTGGTGCATATTTTATATATATATATATATATATATATATATATATATATATGAAAAACTGGAAATTATTTTATTTTTTATCGACAGCTTCCACATAAACGCATAATCACCACGAATTATCAGCTGCTACTATTGAAATGCAGTGGAATATAGTATGAATAAATGAAATGTAAGTAAACAGTTAATTTGGGCTGTTCAGTGTCTTCGTCTTTGAAAAATGTATATTTAGGAGCTTGCTATCGCTAATTTTTTTATTTTATGATCTAGAATGTTTTTCAATTACTGTGTTCTCATTTATATTATGTATACTTTAAAAGAATGAGTATAACGAGCGTGCGCCGAGTCTATGTCAGAAATGAATCAATCAACTGAGCAGATTTCCGAATGACAGGCCATTTTATAGTAATGCTGTGTTATGACGCATCAATTCACGTACTTTTCTTCTCTGTCTTCATTGTACGTTTTATTACTGTCTATATATTGTCAATAACTAAGCTTTGGGTTGTGTTAATACTATTTTGCCAACAATGAACTCCACTGGCTAGAGTCATGCCCTTTTAATATCCCCTGATTTGATAAATTCTCAACCCCATTTTATCGCCTCTGATGAACTACAAACTTAGGGCTTTAATTCTTCTTCTTCATTGCTCATTCAAATGCTTTATATTGAAAAGTTTGAACTGTATTGTATTTCAAACTCATTCCGCAATGAAATAAGCCTTGAAAAACTGAAAAAGAGATTCTCACATTTTCGTTCAGTCTTGTTACCGACAGAGATGTATAAATAAATTATTGAATTCTAGACACTCTCATACTCGCCACTAACGAATCTTCATGATAGAATGTTAATGTAGCAAAGTGTTGGGAGTTAGTGATAGGAAAAAGACTAGCTTTACTAAACGAACTTTCAGCCTGCACTCCAGTATTCCATTAGCATGGAAGTCAAAAGACTACATTTGTCTTCAGTGCAACGTGGGCAATTTGATATCTGAATTAAGTCAATATCACAGAGCTCCAATTAAATAGCTTTGATCAGCAGGCTCAGGAAGAGCAATGTAGGTCTTTGATCAAATGCTAACCTAATTTAATAATATCCTAAGCTCAATTTTCCGGGAAGCGTCCAACGAACCTGGGAATCTTGAACTACATATTCTTAATGCGTTTCAACATTAATTTTCTGTGAAATTTAATGGAAATAAGTTATTGCAGAGAAGGCAGGAGGATTGTACTTCTTTTACGTCACGATACAAGAGGATCATGGTGTTTAGGATACAGCATGCTGTAATTTAGTCTAAGGTTTTAACTAGATCATCCACATATACTTAGTAACGATTGCTTAGATAATCCACAGATTAAGCTTATCTAATTTTGAGATTTAAGACCAGGTGCAGTAGCTGAGAGAGAATAGGGATGATATGGTTGCGTAATCCAAATATATTCTAAATTATTAGAACAGGATGAAACTGCATGGCCCTAATCTATTCTTAAGAGTTAGAGGATGATGAGCTTGGAGATCAGTATGCGTCCCAGTGAATTGGAAGCAAATGATATAGGCTCAAAATGGCTCCTAGTTTGTTGATCATGTTATAGTGATAAAGGAAGAGTTAATATAATGTTGAGGTGAGGTTGTGAAGTTGAATGTAATGATGTTGGAACATTTTAAATTATTCCTGGTAATGATGTTATAATAAAGACTTCTATCAGAGTTTGCGTTTGAGGTTTACTGGTAGATATATATATATATATATATATATATATATATATATATATATATATATATATATATATATATATATATATATATATATATATATATATATATATATATATATATATATATATATGTAGCTATCTATAGCATTTATGTGTCTACGTCCTGCAGTGATGAAATAATTTTGATGGATATGTGATACAAAAGCTGGATGTGATACTTATTTGTTTTATTATGATCTGTATTGAATGACTCGTTAATCATTGTTATAAAATTGATATTTAAATCTAGTGGGTACCTAGCGTTGGACTCAATAGAATCAATTGAATTATTTGAATTTAGTAGGCATCTAGCAAGCTTCACTTACTCGAAACTTCATGGTTCAGTCCTTTTAAAATAAAATTGAATTATAAGTTATTATTTTTCATAATTCATCTATATCTCTGTGAAACTAAAATAATGTTATAATGACGTTATAATGACTGATAATACAGGTATTGATAAACATTTTTGTACCGAGTGTTGCAGAGAAGTAAGGGATAAATGAAACTTGTTGGTCTAGCGCTTTCATATCAAGCTTCATTGTAGAATTTAGGAGTGACTGACTGTGACTAAGAAGGAACTAGCAGCACTCACAACAAAGCACCATTCAGTTTTTCGGTTCGTTAAGGCAGAGTCCGACGAAAATTACTGCACACACTTCACACAAAACAGTCTCCCTCAAAAGAGAAAAATTAATGTAAGGGAAAGACGGAGTTTTCATTAAGCGCTCTTTCAATGAATGAACTTGGCCTAAAACTCAGCATACGAGAAAAGAGTTTGAGGAATTTCCCTCGGCTTTCACTTGGTTTAACGAACTTAGAAGAGACAAACGCAGAAAAAAGGGAAATGTAAAAGTAAATTAAGAAATATGAGAAGAAATAATGCCTAGACGTTCTCTTTAGTATTTGCTTATTTATGATCGAAAATTGAAATAAATTTCCATTTTGAATTTGTGGGGCACTCTGAAAATTTCTCATACATTTATTCCAGTGATAGTTTGGGGCACCAGTCCACTATTGTAATTAAAATAACAGCAGAATTTAAACATTTATCTAGCGAATTATTAAACGACTACTAAATTTGCCCAAATTTTAATATTCGTGTAATTTACGGGAGTTTGATGAATAATATTTAATAATTTTCGTTTTGCTCCAGATTTGAAAATTTAAATCCAAATTTGAAAATAATAAAATATAGAAATATAATATCAATTAGAATAATTTTACGATTATTAACAATGTGAAACACGTCTTCACTACGATATTTTCAGTGCATTAAGAACAGCATGTTGCTACTTAACTAATTAAATGAGCATCTTTTCAGACAAATACATTTTCAACAGAACAATTAAATAACTCTTTATGGGAGCTCTCAGTGCAAAGTAGCTCTCCTTCTATATTTCTTAATAAAAAGTAAATAATATTTTACCCTCTTAATATTTCTCTGGCGATATAATCTTCTTTGTGGAATAGTACAGAGATAGCATCTTGTTGCACAAGTTAATATACAGTCTAAAATCATCTGTTGAACACTGTAAAAGCTATGATTTTAGACGTGTATACATGTGTGTGCATTCCTTTAACAAGGAATACAAATAATTTTTTTGGAGTTCAATCCCTTATCTTTCATTTTAAAGCATTGCCTAAATAAATTTAGACGAATAAAAACTAAGGATTATATATGCATAGTTGAAATTTATTTTTATAATTTAATTTCAATATAGAGGAAAATTTTATGATTCTAGGTTTTCAATGAAAGTACAATGTTTCTGCAAATTCATTATATCCTTTCCTCAAGACAACAAACTGCCATGGACACTTTTCTGAACAATATTCTGATCACTCAGGGCAAGCAAGTTGCGTGTTAGAGGTAAATTAAGCAATAGAACAAGGATGAGACGCCGTGAAGAGAACCGTGTCTGACAAAAAGAAGTGTTTTTCTCTATGTTGTTTCCGCCACGTTACTGAGAACGTCTATACCGAACATCGCATTCAAAAATTCTGCACTTCGCCCTCTACAAAGAAATTCTAAATTTTGCGTCTTCTAAATGGAGGCATGAAGTTTTTATCTTTACGCTTGACTACTCCAGCGAACGCCAAGAAGTGCATCTGCGAGCTACCATGGATGGCAAAGACAGATCGTGTGTTCAACGTTCTTTTCCATCCGAGCTTCGACGAGTTCTGTACGGAATCACAGACAGAAAACAAAGATGTGTTTTTTTCGAGTGCTCTCGCTGTTGAAAAATTAGGAACGCTCCAGAAGCACTAACGTAGCAGCAACAAAGATTGATCAGAGCAACAACAGCTGGAGAACAAGTTGCTTCCTGCTTTATCATGTACAGACAACTCAGGCAATCACTTCACATTGTGAACACCCTGGACATCTGAGACTAGGCATTATTACTGGAGTGTCATTTCTCGTCTGGACAGCCATGGCTGACATAAAAGAAAAAGTTTTGTTGTGCTTGTATTAAGTATTCTGCAATAAAGAGCTTGTAAGAGATCAAGGTTGCCGCTAAGCTTATAAAATAAAATCTCTATGCATACTTTTGTCTAAAAATGTCATGACTCAAAGGCTTTGGCCTTGCAAATATAACGGGAATTTTGAGTCACAATTTACTCATTATTGTTTAAACTGGAATATTTCTAACCATTCATTGTGATATCCTAATATTCACCTTCACGACAACTGGTCGTGTTGACTCTCTGTATTTCAGAAGTAAAGCATGAAATGCATTGGAGGTATTCATTATGTATATGTTTCAGTTTTTCCCAACATATAATAAACTTTGGAAAATACTATGCAGTACGTTGCGCTGCAAACACCTTATATTTTGTTTCATTTTTATTTTTTCATTTAGATTATTTCTGAAAAATATTATGTTAACTTTCTTCCTTTTGACTGAAAATGGGCGCTATGATTTAACATAAAGCATAATCTTTAACCCATTGTCCTTCAGAAAACTAGTAACTAGAAAATTAACGCATTCATAATGTCTAAATCAATGCAAGTCCAGTGGATAGTTTTCTCTACAAATTCCCAGTATTACAGAGTTGTTTTTGCAATAGCATCGCTCTGAAACCTGATCATTATACCACTTTCCTTTTCCGTTATAGGTAATGATCCTGCATAATAATGTGCGAATGATATCCACTTGATAATGGACACTCGAACCATTACGGATCGATTTACATTTTCTTAGTAATAAAGTAACATAATACGTTTGTATTATTATCTCATCGCGTTCCCAGCCTCATGTCTCTGCCCCTAATCTGTGAGTGAGGAACGAGCGAGAGCAGCGTATAACCGTGATCGTTTGACCATGAAGGTTCGGCTCAGCGTAAAGAAAAGAGAAAGAAATAGTCATAATTTGTTCGTGTGGTGTACTGCAGTTGGTGTTCCATAGCTAAAAGTTTGAATAATTCAGTGTTTTTATTTGCTGAGTCTCTGAACACTCTTGATGGTTTAATAGGTTTTACATGAAGGTCAACACGTATAGATTTTAGACACGAATGAACGTGAAATATTCAACAACACACCAGGTGATTTGTTGGAACTGAAAACTTCTAATTATAACCGCTGTGTTGTTGATAAAACTATTCATTCGCGTCGAGGTTTGATTTAGCAAGCTTTAGAAGATTTTCAAATTCGGACGTAGATCGTGGCCCCCTGATATAACACGCTGGTTCGTGCATATTGCACATGATACGAGGAACCTAATGTTCGAATAATGTTTCTTTCTCTTATTTCTTATTATAAATTATGCTATCATTGCATACTACGTCATTTTTTCCCCAACACCTTTCAACTGAGAACAGTCTCGTAATCGCCCAGAAAAGCTTTTCAGTTTCACTAGAAATAGTCACTATTCGATATCTTTTTGACCTGTGCATACAAAAAATAATTTTTAAACTAATGATGTATAATTTCTTCATTGCTGCTTTTAGACAGCAGCAAAATAAGTTATTTCAAACTATTATGAAATTCACCTCATAATCTTGAATACAATGCAATTTATGTCATAATGTTCAATATTATGCACTTTATCTCCTAATCTTTAATATTATGCATTTTACCTCATAATCTTTCATTTTCCCCTCATGTGATTCTTTAATTTCTTTTATGTTCTGGACACCGACAATGATAGTGACGGTTTGTTCGAAATAAAAGAAATGCTTATTCGTGTTCAATATATTAACTTCAAAAAGAAGTAGGTCCATGTTATGTGTCTGAAGATTGAAGTGCGGTTGAAGCTTATGCCTAAATTTTCAGATGAAATTAATTCTAGACAATCAGTTATCTCCGAGCACATAGCAAAATCTCTCACTTCAAATTAAATCAAATTTCAAGGTGTTGAATGCTACTTTGTCTTCTACCAACACACAAAAAAGGATAAGTTTGGTAATGGATTTTTTTCAAAGTACCGGTATAAATTAACTTGTAATCCCATCAGTCCAATTTTGGACTGCTGATTTCAAATAGCGTCCTATAATGTACGGAACAACCATTTATTGTGCTGTTTGATGTCTTCTTTCCCAACAAAGCTATGTTTAGGCGCCATTGTAGTATCCCAGAGATGATTTGTCGATCCCAGAGTTTAATATGGCCGAGTTACGTCAAATAAACCAGTGAGAACCTGCTTGTTTACTTGCTTTTGCTCATGTATGAAGTAAAATAGAATATGGCAATAGGAAGGAGTCGTTTGATTCATTGCTGCGCTACATCCTGAGTCCTGTGGCGTAATCACGCGCAGGTTCTTTAATCAAGCGTGGGTATTTCAGTCACGCACATGTACCTCAATCATACATAGACCTTAGGAGTAAAGAAGGATGGGAGGAGCTAGGGGGTAACAGTCATACTCTCAATCAACAGTTTTTACGTAATTGTAACTAGACTTGTATTACACAATAATTATATGACTCTAAGTGCACAATAGTTAAAGGAATCTTTGTACACAATATTTATATGATTTGTAGTATATACAAATATTGCTTGTGGTACGTAATAATTATACGATTGAAAAAAGACTAATGACACATGACTATTTACACATGACTCGTAATACTCAACTATCACACATCATTTTGTGCACAATAGTTATATAACCAGCAATACATGTGAATATAATTTTTGCTTGTACATAATTATGACTCATGGTGCTTAATGGTTACATACTCAAGGTACACAATAAGTGCTGACTGGTAGTTCACATTATGGAGCACCTGTTACGCAGTAATATGAACATGAACTTGAAATTCATCGTTAAACACTCAAATTATCTGACCCATGCATGTTACAGAACACGAGGGTTTGCAATACACAATAGTTATAGGTATAGTCAAGGAATAACACTTATAATTCTATGAGTCACGGTTCACAATATTACATGACTAGTTGTTAAAATAACTATAACTTTGACTAGGGATACCTATTAATTACTAGACGCGTAGTGCAAAACAAGTGTACGGCTCTTGATTCAAGGAATTATATTCTATGAATAATGCTGCACAACTTATGACTCGTTGGTCACAATAATTGTAAGATTTGTCGTACATTTTCATCGAAGGACAAGAAATTCCTTAAGTAGGATATAAGAAACGTTGACTTATTTGTGAGCATAATGGTCACATGCCTCGCTCATATTTAAATCACAAGTCTCAGTCAGACACTTTATACAACAACAAAAACCCATTAAAGTCGTCCGTAATTTATTTGTAGCTATTTTTTGTATTCATTGTAATATTCACTCCAGCCATACGAGTATCAAGTGTAGATATTATTATTGTTTGTACTTGCAATTTTGAGTTCATGTTAAAATTATGCTCCATTTTACTTAGTTCGTTGAAATATAAATGTAATATAGTAAATAAGGTATAGTAACATACATATAAAATATATAGATATAAAAATACCACATCTTTCATTATTATGAACATTAAAATATATTCGGATGCAACTTTATCAACGCCACCACTTACTAACTGTTGAGCAGTAGTGACTCGAGAATACTTATTTATTAACTGACTGTAAATACGAATGTGTATGAAAACCTTTTGCTGGTTGCTGTTCCTTCTGAAGTCCATTTACAAACAGAATTTCTACGTGCGCTCGAGAGACGTCATAAAGTGTTGACAACAAAGCAAAGTCGAGAAATAAATTGTTGATTATATTGTCTGTAAGATTGTTCATCTCATCCAAAGAATGTGCATGTTCCAATCTCGTATGAAGACATAATATTTGTTAAATATTTCCCTGGTAAGCTAACAACAGAAGATTTTCTCGGGTTCTTTTGAAGTCCGACCGAGGATCAAAAGAACGTTAGCTTCCACCACGTTAAACTTGCATGCATTTATAAAAAAAACTGACTGACGACTCTCTCAAATTTCGCACAAGCCTTTGCTTTCAATAGTCAGGTCCAATTCATGTTAGAGAAAAGCATTGAATGTACAGTAAGCAGTTTCCATTTTGCATAACACACAGGCCGGTCGTTGTTTTGTGACTACATTTTCAAAAATTTATGTTCTACGTTTTCTCAATTTGCTGTTCTCTTAATATTCAAGGTAATAAAAAACTTGTTAGTAAACAAACCTCTCGAACAATACTATATCGTACAACATGGTATTTGAAATGCAGATCTTGAATGTAGCTGTTTGATGAGTGGAATATATAACATGAAAAATAGAGAAGCTTTTCAGTCTACAGTGTCCAAACGTTTCATAATCATGACGTCGATTGGTAACTTTTGTATAATGGAGGAGAAATAAGATCCAATGAGAATTATTTCACCATGAGAAGAATCCCAATAAATAATCGAATGTGGATTGAATTTTTACTGACTCTTTCATGAACGGACGATGTACAGTAGTTTATGAACACACTTAACTATCAGTCCTGTTGACACATCCATTTCTCGACTGCAGGTTACAAAATACAAATTAACTGCTCTCTCCTAGTAAGGAAACCACTTTTTTTGGACTCAATTTTTGAAGATTGAGTTTCTCACCAGAAATGTACGATGCATATTTTTGTAGGGGATTAGAAGTGAGGTATTAGAATTCTACTTTCATTTGACACCCATCGTATATTTCCCATGTCTAAAAGAACATCAACAACTTTTACGGGAAATTTGTGGCGCTCCAATGAACGCAAATTTGTTTTGTTTCTGATGGTCGGTCGAAAAAGAAACGAAGCTAATTTTCTCTGAGTAAAGGAAAGTGCAGTTTCTCTTTTGTCGCACGCGTTATTGAAGAGACCCTACAAATAAACAGATTCTTTTGAAAGCGGACGGGCCTTGGCCATGGAGATTGTGGTGTCCGAAACAAAAGAACCGCGGACCCTGAATCACAAATCTCCCTCTCCACCTACCTCCAGGCTCGAATACTCCGGGCATTCTTCCTTCCGAACAAAAGGATAGCATGAAGACCATCTATGCTAAAATTGGAAACCAATGCCAGGCTCATGCTTGAGCCATGTCGTTTTAACATTAAATTAAATTTTACATTAAATGTTTTATATATATTCATTATTCGTGGAAAAATCCATCGAATCAAATGCGGTTTTTCCAAAATCCCGTGGGAAACAAAAGAAGCCAACAAAAATATACGCAAATCATAAAATATAACTCGGAAAATTACCTTCTGTTGGATATCAATATTTTTTTGTGGTCTTCGTCTCTTTGCAGCTTAAGTCTCCAGTTTTTCTGCAGGCATAAAATATATGTTCATAAATTACGTATTTCTCAATTTCAAATGTTTCGGTATACCAATATACTTTATTCTTAATTACATTCTTATTTGTTGAATATTAATTTCATGATATAGAACAAAATGATCATCATTCATTTACCATTTATCACACTCACAATTCATGAGAGATTAAACGATAAAAACCGAGACTAAGCACGGAAATTCTTTCGTTCATCGTTATGTTTTACTTCAGAATAAAGACTTTTAGGTATAGATGTATACGGCAGCAGAATTAGTTAAGCAGAATACACCCAAACAGAAGCTTCATAATATTTACATGGTATGTCGCAAAAACTGAAATTACGCTTGTATCTATTTTACGAAAGAATAATAATGAGATCGTATTCCTTATTTTTGGAGCGAGTGGAAAAGACGAGATGACAGTCATACTGAAATGACTTCTATTAAGGTTCAAATTATATTTTTTACACGATATGAAATCTTTGAAATTCATAACTTTCACCTTGTACAGAAAAAATTTAGAATTAATTATTTGAAGCAGTTCTCTTCATCAGGCAAAATAGAAAATAGTTGCCCTTGATAATGGAACATAATCGATATTAATTTGATAAATCTTAGTGTCGTAAGTCGTGAGGGTGTTGTGAGTCATATCATCATTACTCGTACGATTTTTGCCGGGTATTCAAACTCATATACGACATGAAGTCACTACGTAAATTGATCGTTCGTGCAGTGCTTCACTACATAAACTGATCGTTCGTGCAATGCTTCACACTGTAAAGCGATCGTTCGTGCAGTGCTTCACACCGTAAAGCGATCGTTCGTGCAGTGCTTCACTACATAAAGCGATCGTTCGTGCAATGCTTCAC
>VCRD01000479.1:4463-53895 GCA_006783055.1 Trinorchestia longiramus
TGACTGTAGTAGACAGCGGCAGTAATTGTATTAGACAGCGGCAGTAGCAGTAGTAGTAGACAGCGGCAGTAATAGTAGTAGTAGTCTGCCGCATTAATAGTTGTAGTAGACAGCGGCAGTAATAGTAGTAGTAGACAGGTTGGTAGTAGTAGTAGACAGCGGCGGCAGCAGTAGACAGCGGCAGTAGTAGTCATTGGCGGTAGGGTGGCAGTAGCAGTGGACAGCGGCAGTTGTTGGCAGCAGACGGAGGCAGCAGAATGGTAGTACACTGTGGCAGTAGGCAGTGGTGGTAGTAGTCGACAGTAGCAGTAGATATGAGTAGAGCAGTAGACAGTAATGATATAAATAACAATAGGTGATAGCACGAGATGATGGTAGTAGTACTAGTAGATAATAGCAGATGATTGTAGTCGTGTAGGAATGGTTTTCTTTGCGGCTTGTTCGCTGGCTCGGGCTCAGAGGTCTAAGCGGGTGGTCGACGCGCTGCGGTTACCTTGCTGGTATGCGGTCTACGAGGGCAGCTTGTTTTCCGATGAGGTGCTTATTCCAATGTGGTGCTTGTTACCAAATAGCTTACTTGTTGTCTAGATATCTTGTTTGTTGTCTAAATATTTCGATTAAACTTTAACGGTAGACACTTTAAATCACTTCGGTAATTATTCGGTCAGTAGTTAAAGTATTCACGTTATTCGGCGTGATTGGTACGTTTCGTAAGATAGAACTCTTACACTTCACGTACTTGAGCACCTATCTCGCACGACCATTCGCGGCTGTGTCGTGAGGGTTACTGATTAACGATCAACAATTTCGTTACAAATTTGTCCCGGATAAAGAACGAATTTTCGGATAACGAATAGCAAGACAAAGAACCCACGTGGCATCCCAACCTTGGTCGCGCTCGAGACGTTGTTACGGTCCGACGTTGCCTGTCTTTTTCGTGCTCCATCCGTATTTTTGTGTTATTTTAGCGGTTTATTTGCATAATATAGCCCTCAAACAAAATTGATTCGGTGAACGAACGTTTCAGTTTACGACCAGTTTTCAGGAACGGATTGTGGTCGTTAACTGAGGTACTACTGTACTAACATTCGCCATACCTTGAATGTTGAAAACTTTTCTCTCGTCAGGCGACAACATTGCGGTGGAGGGTTCCTTCTCCAACATTTTGCTGCAACCTACAAACAGTCAAATGCTGGAAAAAGCGAATGCTGCTGCCAGGTTAGTATTCGACGAAGTAATGCAATGATTTTTCATTTTCAGCTTTTTCTTGTCGAGGCATCTTAGAATGTTTCTGTCATGTGTAGTGCTTCCGTGTCTGTCAAAAAAAAAACTCATTGCACTATTTGCCCCAAAAAAAAGACAGTTCTTGCGGATATCAAGAGATAATTTTGTTGAAGTACTTCCAGTGTTTCCTTTGTGCAGGCGCCGTCGACAGTCCCTAACGACTGATATCCCTCGCCCTACCCGCTTCCTTCTGGACGACGCAGAAGAAGTTGCGGGTACGGGGCAGCCGTATTTTGGTGCTGCTTTCCACGATGAAGACGCTCCATATCTGAAAGACTCGCCAGCTCAAAATAGAGGACTGTTTCTTCCAGTGCTCAAAAGTTCTCTTCCATCCAATTCCCGACTTGAAGCGTTGACCAACAATTTAGGTAAATTAGATTGTTCAATTACCAATATTTCTAGCATTGATAGCTGTCATTTATTCAACTCTAAAACCGTTAGCTCGAACGACAGATCTTCCAATGCATGTTCTTATGCGGAGACGTCAGAGCTGCGTGAAGAATCGGAGATCAATTTTTGCAGTCCTTTAATCACATCCTGCGTAACCTCATCACTTGGTGACAGAGTACAATCAAGTAATTTTCCACCTTCAGTTGAACGAAAATCTGGCTGCAAACAATCTTCAGATAATTTAAACCTACCGAATAAAAAAGTAAAATTAGAAAACACCAAACGAGATGTTCCAAGAGCAGCTATACCAAATGCCATAGAGGACAATAGCAATCAAATTTCTTCCCAGGCAATTCAACAGGACACCCGTGTATTGTTGACTTCGTCTTCAAATTTAACCGACGGCAAGCAGGCTCTTTTCGACTCGGGTAAAATAGTCAATGTTGGATTTCAGTTTCCTCGAGGTGAAATTAAGAATTCATTGAATTGTTATGAAATTAAACCACGCGATGACCTTTCGTTCGAAGTTGTTCCGTCATCCGTTGCTTGGAAAGGAAAGGCCCACGTCTTACCTCAAAATCATATGAACGAAACTGAGCTCAACAATCATGCTAAGATTATCACTGAAGTTTTAAAAAAGTTTCCTAATCTAATAAAAGACAAAAAAAATGTAAAATTGAAAATTATGAAACAAGAGTTGGATAAAAATTTGTCCAACAGCACAACTCAAGCAGAGAGTAGCTCATCCAATTCGGTTATTTCAGCCAAGAGTAGAGAATCAGCGAGAAGCATCACTTTTCGCTGTTTCAAGTGCTTGCAACTGTTTGCCACCCACTTTTCTCTGAAGAAACACGTATTGAATAGTCACGAAGATCCTGCCGAGGTCTTGCGGCAAAGTGGAAGTAAGTTACACGCTTGCTGGCGCTGCTCCGGCCAATCTCGATGTTTCGACAGTTACGTTCAGTTGCAACGTCATCTGAGAGAAGCCCATCGCTCTGAGCAGCTACAGTGTGGGGAATGCAGTTACAGGAGTTCGAAAAATGTTGACCTTGCTTTTCATAAGTTTAAAGAGCATGGAACACTACCTAATAATTTTCATTTCCCAAAGTGCAAAATGTGCAATTTTGTTGGACGTAGTGCGAGCGACTTGGAACGCCACTGCGCCAGCAAGCACAGTACGGACAGCTACGCGTGTAGCTCGTGTGACGTGAGCTTCCGGTCGCTGGGAGCTCTACAAGGCCACGTTCAAGCCAAGGTGTGCCAGAACAAGCCCGGAGCTTCATTTACGTGTCCTCATTGCTCGGAAACGTTTTCAAAATCTTACAATTTGAAAGCTCACCTCAGATCTCGGCACAAAAATCTTAAATTCAAACGTGCAGAAGCTACGTCTTCTGGTAGAGTTAACGAAAATATCTCGTTTGTACATACCAGTGAAAGTCATCCAGACCAGGACGCTCGAGAAACAACGGTGGAACATAAGCAAGCTAGCGGGTGCACTGTACCGAGTTATCTTCCGTTTGAGAACAAAATATCATTTGATGCCTCAGATGATATTCAAGTTGACAATTCATGCACCTCCTCCTCCTTTATTGTAAGTACATTGAAGCCTAATGAGGCATATGGTATCAACTCTGATTCTGATTTCATTGAGATTGTTGGCTCTTGTACTGATGTTGGCGCGTCTTATGCAACAAGGCCTCTCACGCTGGGCACTATTCTAGATGTAATGCCGTCAACATCTAGCGGCTACGTTCCTTCATGTACCGTGTCAGCAGACGCTGTTTGGACGTGTCTCTCATCAGACGCTTCCGTCGCCTCCGTTCCATCCTCAGCAATGAAGGATCCAATGACCGAGTGAACTCAGGGCTCTAAGGATCATCGTCTAAATTTAATATTTTTAATAGCCTAACCGCAAAAGTATTCGGTTTTAGAACTAAATTTTGTCATCGCCATTTGATGCAGACACCGCGCATCTTAGTAATAATGTAATCTGTTGAGTGGGGAAGGTGAGCTTATCTAGAAATCACGCAAAAAATCCTATTATTGTGCTGTGTACGTTGAAGTTTTATGACGTCATGCAAAGGTACGGTAATATGCGAAGGAAACAATTATTACGATGAACGAGAGATGCTGTCATTTCGGCTGAGGGACTATATTCAGAGAAGAAATAGAAGTTGATGACGAATTCATTTTAGGTTTCCCACTGAGTATTTCTGATCTTGAGATCTTAGAGCCTCTGCAGTTTTTCAAAGCCTCTTGAGACGGATGACTCATTTTCTTTCTAGATATTTAAAAAGCAGTGTTCATAACTTCGATATTTGTTCATCTGATGTCTTCAGTTTTCCATTCATGGCACGTGTTTGCAGAGCTGAGGAGCTGGCTGTATCTGGAACCTTTGTGATCAAAAAGTGTTTTGTTTCTCATTAATTTCTTTGCACTGAATACTTTAAAAAGTGACAATTTAAGCAAAAATTATACTTGGTTTTACTCTTTCGCTACCGTTAGGGCAATATATCCCACAGAACGTTGGAATAATACGACCCTTCTCCGAAATATCAATGGGACAATTAATCCTAAAATATTTCTGGGCCTAGCATCTTTCCCAAATATTTTGAATTTTTTATGTTATTCATACTCTTTGTAGACATTAACTATGTTGTAGCACAGGAAAATCTGCATTTTCACCAAAAAATGTTCTGTAGCGAAAGGGTAAGTTAAATATGTATGTACTAACAAAAACTTTGTCGTTCGTATTGTATAATTTATTTGGTGTCACAGGAGGAAATGTGTATGGGTTAACTAATTACGTAGACGAGCATGTGGTACTTGGGAAAAGAAAAATATGTGATTGATGCTTCTATGGATTACGAGAGGGTTCAAGTTGACACATGCCATTAAAATTAGAATGAGGCTGGTGATGGTTTCTAGTGCCAATTGGGTTAAGATTGGACTACGATTCCGTCCTAATTGCTTAATTTATGTACCTGTGGTTTATGTGGTGAATTCTGCAGTTCCTTGTAAAGGCCTTGAACTCGGTGCAGTGGAAGAGGTGTGCATACATCAGGTGAGTTTACTTTGGCTAGTAAAGCCTACGGAGCTGCATACGAGAACAAGGAATTATTGTCTAAATTTGAAAAGTATGCAATGGCTGGAAAGTAAGAATATATGTGGTTTTGAGTACAGGGATGCAGGGAGTGAAACGACGAGGAAAATTATTTGTAGTAAGTGCATAAGTATATGCCTTAGTCCGCAATGAGAAGAATGCGTATGGGTAGTAATTCTTAGACCCAAGTTTTCTTGACAATCAAAAGTGTGGGGGCGAAAGCGATGAACTACCACGACAACACAGGAGGGGTCAGCCCGTGCAAGCTGTTGAGCCCCGAGGCATAGGTTTAGTAAGGCTGTGAGCCAAAAATTTGATAAAAAATTAAACTGGAGATAAGCGATATGCATTGGTTGCATGCATGCATTAATTCGTCTTGAGCCTTTCATACGTGAAAGAATAGCACAGTTGTATACTATTTAATTTGCATTTACAGTTGTACCCTTAGCACGAGTTAGGGCCTAAGGTTTTTATCGATAGTATATTTATGTTCTGCACCCAGAAACACAAAAAATGTACATTTGGATTATTGGCCTCAGGTTGTTTCCGATTATGACGGACACAGGAATATCTGTCGATACAAGTTCTTGTCGTAGTTACTGGAAACGAGTCTTCCACTAGAAAATTGTTTAAAAGTGGAGAATGTCAGAATTGTAAATTTACCGAAAGAATTTCAGGAGTTGAGTGATAGACACACTGTGGACGTTCCTAAATTACGCTATACATGAACTTGCCGAGGATGAATGTGTGACCTTGATACGAAGGCTGTTCACTACTTCATGCCTTCTCGCTCAATTTTCCTTCGTTACCGAAGCCTGGTTCAGGAAAGATGTTTGGTAAATTGTTTTCTTTAGGTGCCAGGTTTTTGTCAGTTATAAACCTTGTTAGGCGATGCCTGACCCAATTGACGTATGTAGTATTTTCTATTTAGTAAAAAGTACGTCTAGCTATTGATCAATAGCTAGATGAATGTCGTCTTCGATGCCGACTTTGCGTAGGATCCAACATAACTTATTACTTTTACGATTATGAGTAAAATTGTCGACTTCAGTGTCGTAAATCCTGGCTTCTATTCAGCTTGGTTACAAGTGCATTGAACTCTTTCAAGCTCATACTTGTTGGAAAAAATAGGTAACAGGCTCAAAACTTTTTAGATTCATAAAGATGTTCTCTTACATTCGTGATGGTGGTACAAATTTTGAGTTGCTGAGCAGCGCGGGAACTCAATTTCAAAAAATGGTTTCCTTTCTGTACCACCAAACATTATCTCTTCGAAGGTAAGAAATATGTACCACCAGAATTGAAAAGGTTAAAGAGTCTTGGCTTCTGTTGTAATAAATGATATGAAATGCCAGCTGCATGCAGTTTCTTTCAAAAAAAAGGCAACAAAGATTTGGGCATTTGATATCAATACAATGTGAATAATAGGCTTAATTTTCTCAATGCAACTGCAACCAGACCCCCGCCGTCAGTAGGATTGTGGTCTGCAGTCTGTAGCAGTTGGGTTCGTCAGTGGGCTGTAGGTGACTCGTGCGTGGTACCACATACCATATATCACTGCAAAATTTGTGTCTGCTCTTTGAAACCGTAACATGATTGTTACGAATCGTAGATATTCTTCTCGCTTAGGGCGTGTGATGCTTTCTACCAGGGCGGTATTGTGATGTGAAAGTTAAACAAAAAGGCATTGCGATTTTTTTGCAGTGTAACATGACAATGTTTTCCGAATACAGGCGGAAGTAAAGAACATTAAGTGACGGTTGTCTCTACTCTTACAGAGTTTTGATCCTTGAATTTTTCCGAGTTTCAAGTGAAACCACTTCTAGGCGTTCGGGCTCACAGACGGCATGTGTGCCATCACCATTATATGAGATCATAGTGAACCTTAATTGTAAAAATTGTATATGAACAACTATGGTTTCATATCAAAGTGCAGTTTAGTATGCTGATTCCAATATTCTTGAGCAATTTTCAAAAATCACTGGGAAGTAAACTACCTCTTGCATGAACCGTTAAAAATATTAAAACTTGAAGCATGCCGTACAGGTCTAAATATTTACACCAATTATAGCATAATATTTACTGCGGTCAAGAAAATTGTACACAATATACAAACGGCTACATTTATCTCAACTATACTATACTATACTGTTTAAAATATTAAAGACTTTTCTTCATGGGTTTTGGCCATAGCATGAGCGTGGTGGGTTCGCTGAGATCGATTGTGTGCGGGTCGTGTTTACGTTTAGGTCCAGGTGGGCTGAGGTCAAGCACCAGGCTCACCTGCACCTGGCACGCCTCCGACCAGACCCCCGCCGTCAGTAGGATTGTGGTCTGCAGTCTGTAGCAGTTGGGTTCGTCAGTGGGCTGTAGGTGACTCGCGCGTGGTACCACATACTGGACGCTCTGGTCAGGATACGCTATCCTGATGCGAACACTGCGAGGCTCAGGCACGTGATACAGACGAGCGTCCATCGGTACAGCGAGCAGCAGTCCAGCTGTGAGCTTGTGCACAATTTCTGAGTCTTGACTGGGCTCGGTGATGGTGGCGGACGCCTGATGTATGGCACGGGGCAGCACGATGGGGGGCAGCGCAGGCGGCGGGTGGGCAGTCAATAAAGGCTGTAAGGTCCTCGCCACTGTGCCAGGCCTTCTCTCGTCCTTTAGCTGATTAAGAGCAGCGATTAGGAAAGGATCTTCGTAAGTGTCATTGCTAACCCTCTCGGTATCGCCATTACTTGAAGC
This sequence comes from Trinorchestia longiramus, assembly GCA_006783055.1. Classification (NCBI taxonomy): domain Eukaryota; kingdom Metazoa; phylum Arthropoda; class Malacostraca; order Amphipoda; family Talitridae; genus Trinorchestia; species Trinorchestia longiramus. The sequence continues at coordinate 11,986 of VCRD01000479.1, forward strand.
GGATGCCTGTAAAGTATTAAAAGATTCTTTCAAAGGGCGAGCATGATTAAGGAAAGCCTCACACAACCCGAGGGCCGAGCCTGTGGAGCCGTTGACGACGTAAACGAGCTGAAGAGCAAGAGCCCTAAGCCTCATACCCCGAACGCAGGCGCGGTCACCAGGTCCTAAGCCCGAGAACGCGTGCACGAGGCGAAACGTGAGGGTGACGAGTTGCTGCACCGTGCTGCCCGACCACTCCTGCTGCAGCCACCCCGCGCAGCTTAACACTCGCGTCAACAGCTGAGTGCAGCGCGTGTACAGAGCTGCGAACTGCGCCGCTGCGGACATGGTCGGGTCTAGGGCAGCGAGTTTAATAAAGTCTGAGTGTACAGACTGGTACAAGGTGAGTCGTAGTTGAGTACTTGAATTCTCCAAACGGCGCAGTTTGCTCAGTGACTGCTGCAAAAAGTCTTCCGTGTTGCTCAACACATCTCCCACTGAGCTGTCGCTGAAACTTGTAGCGTTCACCTGTAATAACACGCATTAATGCACTGGGAGACAAACTGAAATCTGATCAGATGTTTCATGTATTCAAACTCGAGAAAAAATATTTTCAAACCCAGCTGAAGAAAATACACATCAACAGCAAAATTTAAGCGATGCATTTCCTACACAGACACACATTTTTCATTTGTCCCATTTTCTGTATCAGATAAGAGAAAATTGTGGCTGCTAGTGAACAGGTATATACGGCTAAACAAATTGATTAATTCGCAATCCAAGTTTTACACCCCATTATTCTCGCTAAAAACTTGAAGCTAAACTGGAGAGAAATGAGATTTAAATATTCGTGTAGAACTAGCTACAGCAGCCATCTTACTTTGAGCTGGGGTACGAGGTTGGGCAACGTATCTCTGAGGTAACGGTAGTGGTTGAGTGTGTGTTGCTCTAGCAAGGGCAAGATGGTTGGCACCTTAGAAGCAGCGTTCAGCACCAGCAGCAGCTAAAGGACAAAAAAAATGTTAAATAATCACATTGAATGTGAGTCCCAGAATCAAGGCAGCAATATTAGTAAATAATTCATCTAACACGTTCGATGCCGTTGAAATTTACAGTATACAAGACACCACTTGACGCACATGTGCGTCAAGCGGCAGCGAAAGTGTTGAGTCGATAGTGGTATTCCATCAAAAACGCCAAAAATGTAACAAGAGGAAGTAACGTTTTTTACATGCATTAAAATAGCAATTTACATGCATTAAAATAGCAAATCACAAACTGAAGACAGGTACTTCATTCTCCTGGTCTGGAAACTTGGTGCGTAGTCGGGGAAAACAACCCAGCATTGACGTTCCACAAAACATTCGGAAAATTAATTAATTGTTATTTTTTGTTTCATTTAGATCATTTAAAATGCTAAAAGCATGATTTAAGAAATAGAATTGTTTTCCCCTGCACCAACTTCAGTGAGGGAAAACAAGTATTTTACAAAGTTTTTGATTGTTTTGTAACCAAGTAATAATTGAACATGATTTTCATACATATAACTTTATACAGATGCATAATACTCGTATATTTTAAAAAAAAATACAAATACATTTCAACAGGTGTAAATAACATTTTTCAGTATAAATGGTGAAAAAAGTAATCGCATAGTACAACAAAAATACATATTGCTTTAACATTTAATACTTTGTAGAATAGCCTTTATTTGCTCAAACAGCAACCAATCTTTTCCTGTAGTTCACAACTGATTTGCAAATTTTAATTGGTATTTTGTCCCATTCTTTCTGGCATATGGCCTCCAGATTCGTCATGTTTGTTGGTGCTCTCGATTTTATTTGAATTTTCAAGTACCGCCACAGACTCTCTATTCGATTCAGATCTGGGGACTGACTAGGTCATTTCAGGTCATTTACACTACTATCACCAAGCCATTTCTTCGTAGATTTCGCTGTGTGCTTAGGATCATTATCACCAGCCTGGTCGACTGGTTATCACCAGCTTGGTCGACTGGTGAGCGAATCTGCTTGCGAGCGGAAAGACCCGGATTCGAATCCCGCTGCCGACATGGTTGACGCGGCTAGAAATACGGCATGGGACTTGGGTAAACAACCGAATAATTATCCGACCCAAGAATGGGCCCGAAGGTTCGTTCCTATAGCCTCATTCTATTCTATTATGTTGAAAAATTCAATCTGGAGGAAGATTCAAGTTTCTCAACAGAAAACATTAAGTTTGCTTCTAAAATATCTTAACATGGTGCGGCATTCATTCTACCGTCTATTACTGATATTTTACCTGGTCCTTTCGACGAGAAACATCCCCAAACCATGATGTGGCCACCATCAAACTTGACAGTTAGAATGGTGTTCTTAGGGTTGAAGGCTTCACCATCCTTCCTTCACACATGGTTCCGAGAATTATGCTTAAACAACTGAATTTTGCTTTCGTCTGTCCACAGCAATCTCTCCCAATACGATTTTTCCTTTTCCTTATATTCCCGGATGAATTCCAACCTGGCATCTCTGTGTCTTTTCAATAGAAGTGGAGTTTTACGAGAGGAGCGCGATTTTAGACTATTCCTGTGAATTTCGTTGTTTATTGCCCGTTTGGTTACACAAGTTCCTGATGAACGTAGATCATCTTGCAACTCTTCACAGGTATTAGGTTGTTACAAAAATCATGGCCGCTCAAAGGTCTGGGGTTTGAAAAGTAATTTTAACACAACTTTTTAGTTTATTTCGATGAACCTTAGCATGCATAACAATTAATGTGTGCTCATTAATATTTTGTAACTTCTTTTCAGACAGAACATAATTTTGAAGGATAGAATCCCTCCAGGATGAACATGACAGGCATTAACTTCATCCATGACCTTGGAGGATTCTTCATTGGAGCACTTGTTCTCCTTTTGGTTTTCTACTGTTTTGAGTCTTTCATACCTTGCAATGAATGAATTGATAGTAGTGAATGGAATATCTAGATTGTGTCATCTTCCTGCAGCTTTTACCTTCCTCCCAGAGCTTAACAATCGGTTCTTTTTTCGAATTAGTCAATTCTTTGGCTCTTGCCATGATGACAAACTTATCGTACGAATGTCAAATCCTAAATGATCTGCTGTTATTTTTCAAGTTTACTATAACTATACTGTTAACATTATTGGAACATTCTAGAATATTTTGCTTGATTAATTAAAAATATTACAATTTAAATGCTTAAAAATTCAAAATGCATATTTTGTTGTACTGTACGATTACTTTTTTCACACATTAATATGGATAAATGTGATTTACATCTATCGAAATATATTTGTATTTTTTTGTAAAGATGAGTATTATCCATCTGTATAAAGTTATATATATGAAAATCATGTTCATTTATTAAGGGGACCAAGCGGGTTTATTGCTAACTTGTTTATTATTAATCGATTATATTAAAAATTTTAAAAAATTGTTTGTACGAATACTTGTTTCCCCCCCCCCCACTGTATTTCCGACCAACATCAAAAGTTGTACGCACCAACTGTTTTCACCCAGCGAGTGTATGAAAATTTATCGCATGAACCAACAGAAATGAATTTAAGGTAGGTTCCGACAATTGAGCAACTGCTCACACCTCACGTTGAAATGTTGAAAACTGGCTGCATAATGAAATTTGGGCGCTTCCAATACAACGACTACAACACCAAATTCCTAGGAAGTTTAGAAATACCGTCACAACTACAGTAAGCTTGAAACAAAACACGACAAATATGCAACTAGTTCTTATATAAATGTATATTCCATCAAACACATTTCAGCATTCAATTAATAATAGAAATACAGATAATCGCAATATATGCACAATTTCGCTTGGTATAATTTCAACGCCACAGCAATTATTCACACTTCTAGATTCATGCAAAACAAATATTTATTTACCATATTTGATGTAAGTATTCGTTTTGAAGTCTATTGTCCTTTTTCCATACGAACACCTGCTTTATAACCACCAAAAGTTTGAGATGATTCATTCACAACTTCTCCGCATGTGTTCGAACTTTACACACTTCCCTACGGGTTTTGGCAATGGCTATGGCGGACGAGCACTTATCTTAGCACTTGAAATTTGACGAAATTCATTTAATTCTCAAGACATGGTCCCTCACTTCTAAACGCGATGCAAACAGAAAATACGAGTTTTAAATGAACTTCAGTTAATACGCCTTTTATCGCGGGAATTCTACCAACTTCGGGTTTTGGAGTCACTGATGACAATACTTAGACCCTACTAAGTAGGTCCAGAATCTAACCTATTCTCCCAAGAGCTCACTCTCGAAAATGAGCTGACTGAAAACAATCCAATGACACTTTAGTGCTCTTATCTGAGCCTCAGATAGACGAACCTAAGAGAGTTTAGTTCACACAATCCAGTTACCCTTGTCCACATTTCGCCGAAAACCAATTGTCTCCGAAATATGGTTTTTTGAGTAGGATTACCTCGCAAATTTATTCTACGTCCACCTAGAATATAGAAATAATGAAACGTATTCAATGTGGTGAATCTCAGAATGAAATTGCTAGAGAACTATGCCTCAACAGGCCTATAGTCGCAAACATTTTAAGAAGCAAAAGTCAATATAAAGAGTTGCTAAATCCAAGTACATCTCCATCTCCTATTGACTTGAGTGCTACAAATGTATCATATCGACATACTAATTTAATCATCGAGATAGAAGAAAAACTAGTAGAATGGTTGAAAATTCTAAATGAGAATTACACCCCAGTCAGCAGTCTCTTATTGCATGAAAAAGCTATAGCTATATTTGATAGTTTGAAATCATCAGACAAGGGTTCGTCAAAAGATGAAGGACAAAAGTTTACTGCAAGTCGTGCATGGTTGCACAGGTTCAAGAAAAGAGCTAATTTACACAACGTAAAATTGCAAGGCGAGGCTGCTGATGCTGATAGAATTGCAGCAAACGAATTTTCAAATAAATTAGCAGATTTCATTACAGATAGTCAATACTGTCCTCAACAGATATTTAATGCTGACGAGACAGGTTTGTCCTGGAAAGGAAGTCCAACCAAAACATTCACAGAAAAAATAGAAAAATCCGCTCCGGGACATGAAACTGCAAAAGACAGATTGACGTTGTTGTTAAGAGGGAATGCAGCTGGTGACTGCAAATTGAAGCCAATGCTAGTTTATCGCTCTCAAAATCTTCGAGCTTTAAAGGGCTTAGTGAAAGCATTTCTGCCTGTAATATGGAAAGCAAATACCAAAGCATGAGTTACTCGAATTTTGTTCCATGAATGGCTTTTCAATCATTTCATTCGTGAATGAAATGATTGAGAGTGTAGTGCGGCTGGTATACTCACCTTACAGATGTAGTGCGGCTGATGTAGGCTGGGCTGAACGGCGTCGAAGTAAGGGTGAGTGAGCAGCTGCTGTGGCACAAGCCCGGCTACAAGGCCGGACTGTCGGCAGCCGATGGACACCATGCAGCGCTGGATGCTCGGCACATCCTGGAGTAACCTGTATTTAGTAACCCAACACAGCATCTACTCTCGGATGAGGCAGCATAATCTCCGTAAATTCTCGTGGTCACACAAGAAATGTATGACAAATTCGTTGAACTTGTATACTATTTATTAAAAAATTTACGCTTAGAACTCAATCTCTGCACATAAAATATTGGTGTCGAATGCACTAATTTAAAATGAACGATAAAAGGCTTTCATCTAACTTGATGTAAAATGAACTTGTGGCCGGTCACACCTTCACCTAACTAAGCCGCATTACACAGCCGAGTGAAATGAAGGCCCCCACCAGGATGCAAGCCACAAAACTGCCGAAAGACATATAAATGGGAGGTCTACCAGTGCTTCCGCCTCTGTTTCCACAGTTTATTTTCCTCAGTTGAGTGACATTCAAAACAAAGGATTTTCATAGAATGTACTTTGTAGTTTATTTAACACGTTGAGTGCGATACGACCCGCCGGTGGGTCACTCAGGTTAGGTTCTATAATTTTTTCAAGGCTTTCTAGTGACTGTGTGTACAAAGTAAAGATTTGCACCAGCTAGGCAATCGCAGGCAACGTGTTAACACGTGATAGTTTATGTATAACGAAAAGTTAAAATCGATGGTGGAATAAAAATGCAAGATCTAACACCGTCACAACACTCTATAGGGCGAGTAGTTCCAAGATTCAAAATAGCGAAGTACGCAAGCGCACATAATGCATGCATTACGCAGCCAGTAGCAGACGAATAACCCCTCCTTGCGCTCACTCGCCATCCTACATACCCGCGGGTGTCGCAAAAACTACTTCTTAGTAGGCACCTCGAAGCAACCCGGCCGGTAATACTGCCAGAGAACTCGGGAACGAGATCCCTCGTTCACAAACTCGTCAACTCAAAAGCTTAATAGATTCCTAATCCTTAGTATATAGTGTATGCAAACATTTTCAACTTTTTTCACGTGACCTAAATTTTTTTGCACAGCAAAACAGCTTAATCAAAGCAGTTCCTCAACTAAAAAATGATAAACTAGGGCTCACAGACATACAAGGTGGCGACTAATAGAAAAACTTACTACAATATCAGAATGCATGCAGAAGACAATGAAAAAACTAACGCTTAACGAGTACAATCAAACAGGCCATGTTATAAGCATATTTGTACACTTAAAATCAGTACTTTATTTTTAAGAATATTGTGAAAAGCGGGATTCAAAACTGCACAAAAATATTAAAAATACCATTAGGCGATGATAGTGGGTTGACATTCAGTACTGCAAAGTGGTGGAGCAGCACAGCAGACTACGCACGCAAAGGACAAAACGGGCCCTCCATCTACTTATGAAATAGTGTCTTTCAATCTCTTTCTCTCTCTGTGCCCGTCCTATATCTTCCAATCAATTACTGGAAAAAAATTATTGAGCTGAAATCATAACGGGTACACATGTGTTATGAGCATTGTATTGTGGATGCCAAAGGCGCCGGATTGCTATAAAACGCGCCAGTTTCTTTATATAGCCATGTTATCGGTAGACACAATAGAAAATGAAAGTTCTGTATGTATTCATGAAAAAATATTCAGGTTCTGATAGTACCCCAGGCAAAACTGGAAAATGTATTTATTTCATAGATCCTTAATTTAATCACTGTCAAACTCTAGGCTACATTATCGGTAGATAAGATATAGAATGGAAGTTCTGTATGTATTCAGGAAAAATATTTATTGAAAACACACTAATTCGTCTTTATAATAATTTCAAATTGGTCAAATCTAAACCGTGGAATTTCCACGAGAACTGTTTAGCGTTTAATAATTAATGTTATGAAATAAGAGAGCATTATATAATCACTAGTAACGAAGTGAGAATATTTGCTAGAGAATCTTCACGCAAGAAATATCTTCTCTTCATAAGTAGCAAGAACTATCAGGATAGTTACGTGCATGATGAGATCCGATGTGAGGCGTGTGTCCAACCATGCAATATATTGGGTTCAGATTGGGAAATGACGGCAGCAGTAAGTATATATCAGATAAGTAAATAGGTACACTACACGGAAACATTCTTTTTACTGTTCAACAAATTTGAGTATTGATAAAGAATGTCTTGGAAACATCAAGTAATTCCCTAGCAATATACTACCTGCTAAATTCACATTTTACAGCTACTTTATGAGCATTGACACATACGAGTGTGTCTACCAAATTCACATTTAACAAGCACTTTGTGAGCATTAACCAAGGACTACTATCAACAGGACGTGCACCGCCATATAGCTGACTACGCTAGCGGAGGCCATTGCATTCTTAGTAACATAACATTTTCTATCGGACAAATTGATCAAAAATTACTTCTTTCAAGTAATAGATGGGATAATATGGTTTTACAGTGGATTTAAACGTTTTAAAGCACTGTAATGCTTTGAAATACCAATTTTAACCGGACTTAACATGTATTATTGTATAGGCTTAGTGGCCACTTTATAGACAGCCAAGTTGCTGCAGTTTTAGACTTTACAAATTGATTATAGGTAAACCTTTTCCGATGCAAACAACCAAACATTCAAACATTCACGCATATAAACAGACAGAAGCAAAAACCTACCAAACTGCACCGATTAGTCAGCCAACCGGGCCTTCTTTACAGAGGTCTGAAGTAGGACTGCCTTCTTCTGCTGGTCTTTCTCTAGGTTGTGGAGTCCATTCAATAGAACATTTGCCAGACGACGGAATATCTTGGGACAGTCAATGTCAATTCCACTGAAATCATCAGACTAGGTCCTTTGTGCAGCGACTTCATCATGACACACAGCATAGAAGTGGCCTTGCAGTTTCGGTTGTTCTCGGCCATGCCACTCAGCACCCCACCAGAAAATTAAACAGTTGGGCGAATCTGTACTTCAACTACCAAGAGAAACACATTCTTCTGCTGCAGTGTCTGGACTTTGTCAAATGTTTCCCTCAGCACCTGGTCCTTGTCAATAGATGAAGTGATGTACTGCAGCTTGCGTTTGCATAGCAGCACCAAAAAGTCTCTGAGATATTCATAATTACACTTTGGGTATGATTGAAGAGCAAAACAATAATCATTCATGGAAAATTGCTTTTATAATAAAAATTCCAACTGACGTGTCAAAAATACCAACTTTTTCTCCTTCTCGGTGTCGACACAGGCTGACGTGTGAGCTTGAAGAAGAGTGACAACATTTTGGATCGTTTTGTCAAACGGGATTGTCATAGTGCATTGCCAAGCGCCCAGTTTCGTCAAACTGAGTATACGATCTCAAACCATTGTTGGGATGAAGTGTCTTAAACAGTGGTACACTAATGCCGTTTTTGAACGCACTGAGCGTTAGTGGGGAACACAAATTGGGCTTGTTTTCGACAATCACAGACAGGCTGCATTCACTGAAGTTGTCGGTCATGAACAAACACACAAGCCTTTCTTTCGATCTTGAAATAATCAAGTTCTTATACTGCTTCTGCAGGTTACGTTCAGGTTTGAAATCATCAAATGAAGTAATCTTATCCTTCTGAAGAAAATACCTCAGTTGTTGGTCTTCTACTTTCGCTGGGCGAGGTGTAAGTTTTGGAGAAGGCAGACATGAAGCAGGCACATTGAAGATACTGAGCGGTGCCCGTTCTCCTAATTGTAATTACCCCGACAGTTCACAACCCCACACTTGTTCGGCATTTTTAATACATATAATTAGCAATAAACTTTGTAGACAAACAGTATCCACTTAGAAATGCAGCAATGTGCCTCGAAACAAACAACAATGTCCGATTCAAACCGAGCGACAGACTACGACAATGTTCGCACTGTGACAGGTGGGGGATAACTGAGCTTAGTGAACTGGCCTCCGCTACCGTAGTCAGCTACATGGCGGTGCACGTCCTGTTTATAGTAGTCCTTGGCATTAACACATACCCGTCCCACATTTGCATTCTACACCTCCTTCATGAACATCAACAAATACCCGTCTGTCAAATTCACATTTAACAAGCACTGTATGAGCATTAACACATACCCGTTCACCAAATTTATACTTTACATGCACTTTATGAGTCAAGTAGTAGCATACTCCCATTTGCGAAGAAATTATTCAAGGAATTCAGCAATCAGGTACTAACATTTATGAAATTGACAATTCACATCTTTAAAACAATTGCAAAACAAATTCTAATAGATACTTATCTGCCACATTATGCTGCAAAAGTGAACGCCATGATCACAAAGTTAGGTTATCTGATTCTAGGACTGTTGTTGTAAACGTTTGTGGTGCTAGATACCAATTAAAATGCTCCTTTTTAATTCAGCAAGGGTAGAGAGCCAGAAAAAGCTTCTATTTTCCTCATCAAGGATTTTGTAGTGAATCGCCTGGTTCACACTACAAACGCTATCTCGTAGGAATAGCAAATAATGAGCCGTTACTTGCTGACAACCGAGCCCAGCCGACCGCCTATAACGGGTGACCTAAAAAAACGGAAATTTTAGAAGCGCGTATTGGCAGACATGAGGAAGTGGCAGCACTGTGAGACAGTGATCTTGAGCATGTAAACACTCCGCCATTGTAGTAACCATGGATCAGTGGAACGGGCACTAGCGTGCGTTAGCCATATAAATGTTTTATTAAAACGGCGATAGTTTGACAGCTGCTCAGAGGGAGTTCCCACGTTTTTACAACTTAGGACGTCATGGTGCTGTTCCATCAAAACACGCGATAAAGTGTTGGATTAATAACTTTGAAGAGATTGGATCTGCCCGAAAGAAGAAATCAACAGGACGACCAAGAAGTGCTCGTATTCCACAGAATATTGATGACGTACGCAAGTCTGTCTTACGGAGCCCACGACGTTCAATTCGTAAGCAAGCAGTTGGGGTTGAAATGTCCTGGGAGAGTGTTCGCAGAATTGTTACTTTAGATTTGAAATTTCATCCATACAGACTGCAGGTAGTGCAACAACTGAAGGAAAACGATTTCCAACTGCGATTTTAATTTTGTTAAATAACACACATGAACAATGACAATAAATTTCTAAGCAACTTATGGATGACAGATGAGGCCCATTTTCATCTCACAGGTTACGTGACTAAGCAGAACTACCGTTACTGGGCTGACAAAAATCCTAATGAAGTTCATGAGCATCCATTACATACGAGTAAGGTGACAGTTAGGTGGCTGTTTTCTTACACGGGATCATCGGACCTTATTTTTTTAAATGAACAAGGGATCACAGTCACTGTCACTGCGAATCGTTACGTGATGTTACAATCCTTCGTTACACTGAATTGAAGAATTTTCCACACATTCAAGAAACCTGGTTTCAAGAGGATGGAGCGACATCACACACTGCACGGCAATCATTGGAGGCTGTGCGAGAATTGTAACCGTGTGATCTCAAGATTCGGTAACGTTCCCCGGCCCCCTTAATCGCTATATGTCAGTTTGTGGTTTTTTCTTGCGGGGCTATCTTAGGAGTAAAGTGTACAGGACTCGACCAAGAACTCTGGATGAGTTAAAACAAGAGAATTCATGATGAAATACACAGTATCCCAGCTGAGATGTTGCAACGGTCAATGAGGAATCTCAAAAGCAGATTTCAAGAATGCATTCGTACACGAGGACGCCATTTACAGAACGTAATTTTTAAATAATGGAAATTCCATTACTGTTTCTTAAATGGTATGTTTTAAGATTTCAATTACTAAGAATTAAATATTTTTCCTCCATCACTCTTGGTTATATTGAATTGCTTAAAAGTTCGTTTTTTTTGTGTATAAGGAGGCTGAGCTGTCCCGGTTGATCACTCTCTACCAAACGCTCACGAAGTCAACATCTTCACTAAAACTTCTCATCGGCCTCCCCAAGTTCTCTTCGACTCAAGATTCCTCACCGCACTCATTGTCGAGACGCAGTGGGCCAAGACTATTAAGAAGCAGAGTGCCAACATATCACATACCAAGTCCATTATTACGCTCGTGCTCGCGCACTAGTGGCAGAGATATTACAGGAGGCTTCACACTATCGTGGGACCAAATTACTTGACTTTGGTGCTATATGCTTCGAAACTTTTCCCAGTGTCATTTACCCTGTTCCTCAACGGTCTCTAACGCCCTCCCTCAGACACTCATTCCGAGTAAGACGTGGCAAAAAAGATATTCAGTTCTGAGTCTGGAAAAAATATTCATTGTCTGCTCGGAGCTTGGGGACTGAGGAGTGATCGAGATCACTATAATTTCATATTGCCATTGATTCTAAGAAAAATACCGCAGAGCGAGTTCGAGGTGGAAATTATAATCTTTCATACAAAAGAGCAGGATGGTTGTCAGACTGTGTATCCTTTGCATGCATGGTTGAATTCACTGTTAAAACGCATTCAATGTAGGTTTCGATTATAAGACGAAAAAATACAGTTTTTTCGGGTCAACTGACCTGAGGGTATCTCCTGATGTTGTCCATGAGAGCATTGATGGTGGCCTGCAGGCACGCGGTCGTAGCCAGGCTACAGGATCCGATCAAAGTGTGGACGGACTCTCTGATGCACTGCCAGCTGTCCTGTACATCCACCAAGAGTTAGTAACGTTTGATGGGTAACGTTACAACAATGATGAAAACTAAAAGTTAAGTGCAACGATGAAAATTAAAAGTTTAAAAAGCATTGACGTAAAATTTCAAGCTCACTTGAGCAAATACCTGCGTCAGTAACGCTCAAAGCAAGACCATGGATGATTAACTAGATAGTACGAGAGAGAAGGCCAGGATTTTCTCTCTCACCTAGCTTTACGGGAACAACACCCTAACGTAGCCGAGGTAGCAAGCGTTTTAGTAGATGCCTAACTGCTCTGAATTACATTCGACTCAATCCTCCCTCCGATATCGTGGCATAATTCCGTGATACATACTTTGCCAGAAAGAGTACTTAGCATTCTCATCCACACATATGACACGAAATTCAGATCGACACTAAACGAAACTTGAGTAGAAACTGGCTCAAAATGACACAAACAATAAAATGACTTGACAAGCACCAGCAAGTAAGTCATCATACTTTGAGGGCGTGCAGAATTTCGTCGAGTTGATCCTCCTGTAGTCTGATGTGCCTTACAATGCGCTGCAGCACCTGCATGAAATAGATAAAATAAAATGATGCTTAAGTTATTGATTAATGGACAAAATCACGATTTCTCCCACTCAACACTACACAAGATTTTCTTCTGCATGTCAGTTATGATACAAATATTAAAGGCAACAGTTTCTGCGATCATATTTTTTAATTAAAGAATGCAAACACACTTGACAAGATCAGTACCCGCACAAGTTAAAATAAAAATGGGTGTGTAAATATTCACCTCCTACTGTTACTAAAAAGTTTTAAGACAATTTGTAGCTAGTTTGTCACAACAGAATACAAACATCAAAAACCCTAGTCGAGTTCTTGATACTCATTTCAAAACATTTTAATACCGGAAATAAACATTTTATAGATTCACTAGATAGTTCCAGTGGAAATTCCACAGCTTTTTTTTGAGTAATTTGAAATTATTTTAAAGACGAATGTATTAAAGATTTACAACGAATTATTATGTTTTAAATGAATATATATACCAGAACTTTCATTCTGTATCCTATCTACCGATAACACAACCGTATAGGAGAAGAAGGCTAATAACGGGAAAATATGGCGTATTTTTTTAGTAATCCGGCGCCTTTGATATCCACAATACAATGCTTATAATACATGCGTTCCCGTTCTGATTTCGGTTTAATAATTTTTCTTCAGTAATAAATAGAAACAAATGGGGCGGACACACATATATAGGAGAGAGAGAGAGATGGAGATACACTGTATTATGTAAGCAGATCATGAGAATACATCAGTATCATTAAAATGCTTCAGAAAGATGCCCCCAGCAATGTTACCTGCACTGCTTTGAGTCTGACGTCCTCGATCTCATCGTTGAACATGTCCACCAGAAAATCGAGGCACTGATTAGCGAAGGTCTCGGAGCCCTCAGCCAGTACAGAAAGAGCGTCCAGACTCGCGTTTCTCACCTCTGGACCGATAAAAGTTTCAGCCATGGCTACGTTTGGGACTCATGCTCACAATTGGAGCGTTACGTGGAGAAAAGTTAACTCGAGCCATTTGTGCTAAATAGTTATACACACCAAATGATTCAATAATGTACAAACTTTCATGTGACACTGATTTGTACTCGGTAAGGATACGTCTTGTAAAGTTGGATTTCATTTTACAGAAATTTGCCTAGTGCCCTTCTTGCTCGAAATGGTCATTTAAAGCATACTTTGTTTGGAGTACTGAGAACTCAGACCATTTTTCATAAAGGAATTTCCTCTTATTCACGACTGAGGTATAGCGGTGGTGAGAGAAGAGTAGGAACAGCCAAAAATTATCGCATTTCAAACCTAAGTAAGGGTGTAGGTCGGGGTAGTTAGGGTACGGGGGGGTGGTTCAAGTTATCAATATTAAATTTCCAATATTAATTTAAAAATCATATAGACGTTAATACGAGCTTCAATATGTAAACTATCTGAAAGAATTTCATATAAAAAATTTAACAGGATAATCTATAATACATTCTGTTCAAATAAAAAACTTAATTCTAACTATATTAGTGTTCGTGTGATCACTTAATGAAAGTTGCAATCTTTGAACACAATTTTTTTCTAAGCTTTGTTTCGATGCAAGTTAACCTTTCTCCACGTAACGCCTCAATAGTAGTTTACACAATTAATTTCCAAAGAACAGTAAACAGAACGTTCTTAATTAGCACATTTTAGTGTTTAATACATTTATTAGTGAATCAAATCCCTCTCCTAAAAGACACAAACAAATAAAAATTGCGCAGTGTTGGTTGACTCTTTTGAACTCGAATTCACGTAGCCACCAAAATAATTATCTATTCTAGACATATGCTTGAACACGAACATTGAGATCATACCAGCAACAAAAAAGTTTGCTTTTAATAACTCAGCTTGCATGTCATTACCGAGAGACTTCTAACATACTTTGCATAACAATAGTTTATTTTCTATTACAAACTGAACCTTCAAAACCCTGTCACTTTGCGCCAGTACATCAAAATGAGACTTTAAATAGAACGTAAATACTTGCAGCAGTTGTAGCCGACCGTGGCGTGTCAAGACCAAAAAGTTCATCCGTTGCTTATCTAGACATAACAAAAGATAACCTCCAGCACTCGGATAAGGAAACCCACCACTGAGCATTCCAGGTTAGTAAATTGACAGTTGAGTTAGCTGATAGCTCTGACCACACTGATAGCTCTGAGAAGTCTCCACAGACTGGTGCTCGACTCACCCAAGCACTCGTCCTCAAGGCCGTGCACGAAGGCGCCGGCAGAGTGTGTGAGGCTGGTGTGCTCAGCGCTGAGCGTCTCTCTGACGCTGTCGTCCCCCCACGCGCGACCGCTAGACCACTGGCCGCTGCTCACCAGTGCTGCCTGCCGCTCGTGGTAGCTGAGCTTGCGCTGCAACATACATCAAACATTACGTGGCTTCTTCGATGAAGGGCTAGCAACTTGGGATACTAGGACTTGTATCTGGCACATCATGTATTCACTGAAAGGCTTCCACAACCAACTATAGCAGAATGAATTCATCCAGAGGGAATTATTCATCACTACATGAGAAATGGAGGTACGAATAACAATATTTAAGTTGTCTTACTTCATAAAGTTTAAATTATAATAGTTAAATCGCAGTTGTTTTCGTATTTATCATCTAATTCCGTTGGAATCATCATCATCATTAATTAGGGTATCTTAGAGTATAGTTCAAACTTGCATGGGACACGACAAAAAAAATCAGCTCTAAGTTAAATAAGCGCATAAGCGAATAAAACAAGGTACATGAACAAACATTTCAAATAACCACATAGAGTCACTTTTATCGTTGCCATGAGAAAACTGAAAAAACGGAAATATTGTACTTATAACTTATAAAAAACAATGAACTCAAGATTCGCATTGTAAAGAAATGTTTTAACGAGCTAAAATATTTACAATCATAACTGTCAAGAGCAGAAGAGATATTTAAAGAAGTCAGACAGGCTTTAACTATCATTATACAGGGTGACAAAAGAGATTTTGGTTTTTGAATAGCTTCTAAGTGTAAGAAGACGGATGAAAGAATACCATATGAAAAAGTAAATGCTGAAGTTTTCTCCAGTATTCAGTATACATAGCCTATCATCCCACGTTGCGTTCCCTTTTGATAATTCATTTTTCAGAAACCTTTCGTCATAGGATAGCTATGAATAATTCAGTGTATATTAATTGTAGAAGGAATGATAAAACATGGATCGGTTATCACAATGAAACGAGCCCTACAAAATTCTCACAGACGGACTTTTAGTGAGGTAACAATGCAGACAACTCTTTATAAAGGGAAATAAGGTAGATCCGTCCACAACATGAATAACTGTCATTCCGGTTGCAGAAAAAGTGCAAGAACTGTTTAAAACATTAACCTTGTGAGAGAATTGATTGAAAATGATGGCACAAACGAGATGAGAAAAATGGCTGCAACGTCAAATTTAAGGAGAATCAGTAACGAAAGTTCTTAAAAAAAATTTAAAATTATACAGCTATATAATGGACGGTATATCACCATCTCTGTCTCCTACTCTATCTATCTTTTTACCTGTGTGTGTTAGTCCCATTTCTTCTTATCTATTACTGAAGACAAACAATTGAACTGAAATCAGAGCGGGTATAATGTATCATAAGCTTTGTATTGAGGATACCAAAGGTACCGGATTACTATAAAATACGCCATTTTTTCCGTTATTGGCCTTCTCCTATACGGTCATGTTATCGGTAGTTAAGATACACAATGGAAGTTCTGTATAAATTTATGAAAAATATTCATTTAAGACAATAATTCGTCGTTAACGTTCATTACATTCGTCTTGATAATAATTTCAAATGTTAAATCTAAACCGTGAAATATAAATTACAGAGCTTTCAGATGCTTTATCCTAAGGGATAAATTGCGAAGATTACGGTCTTGCGCAACAATTCATGAACTGTGTTCTGTAAATCAGCTAACTGTTGAAAACATTTCCAGTGATGAATGCAGCATCTACCATGAAGGCATTATTAATAAGCAAAATTTTCAGAATTGGTCGCATGAAAAACCAATTGACCACAGCGAGACGCCGTTATACACTCAAAGTATCACTGCTTGGTGCGGACAAAGTACACACAAGATTTATGGACCATACTTTTTTGGATCCCTGAAACGGGAGAGGCTTCAACTATTTCAAGAGACAAGTATCTTAAAATCCTCAATTTTTATGCTGGTAAATGATTGTTCTCCAGACGAATGGTTCCAACAAGATGGAGCAATGGCTCACATTTCTAAAGACTCAATGGCGTGGGCTCACGATTGATTCACCAATAAATTATAGTCGTATCGTTCTAATATTTTATGTGGGTGGGGCTTCGTTAGAGATTGAGTTAGTCGAATCAAACTTTCTTCCATTGCAGGACTAAAAGAGATTGTGACAAATTATTGTCTCCATAGATCTTACTGCCTTAAATGTTATTGCAAATTTAATTCCCTGTATTAACAAATGTTTTCACTATGAAGGTGGAGATTTTGAATGCAGAATGTAGTTCGATAAAACTTTAACATTTCTTTGTCAGATGGTTAATATTTCATCCTTCTACTAACGTACAATAGTTAATGAGTTACAGCCATTCAAAAAATGAAACATTTGTTGTAGTCACCCTGTACATATACATATGTACATATAGACTGGACAGGGTGAAGGAGCTAAGGTGAGCACCAGCCTCACCCTCATGTTACTGAAGAGCTTCTTGTCGAGCGTCTGGAGCAGTACGGTCTGGGAGACGCCAGGGATGCTGCTGAGCGCCCTCGCTGCACTCACGCGCACCCGCACCGCTATATCGTTCATGCAGCCTAGAAGCAACCATACTATATTCTCTGCTTCAATTTAATGGAGCTCTATATCTATGTGTACGCAGGATACCAACTATTAAACTTACACCACTATGTCATTCATACAGCCTGGGTACAACCACTCTATATCTCCTGTTTCCATTAAAGGAACTCTAGGACATCTATAGAAACCATAAAGTTTTAACACAATGGATACAATATTTTCTAACCAATCGATGTGCCTATTACGATGCTAGCGTCAATAAATTTTATAAAAACCTATTCATATCAATCGTAAAATGCCCCCATTCGACGCTAACATTAATCCGAAGTAGCACGCAACTTCTTGCAGCAGGGTATATTCTCAAGCGACGAGCCAGTATGTTGCAGTTTGAATAGTGCTGACAAACATTCGTCACGTTTGATTGTGCCGAAACATATATGTACTAAAATAACTCAAAATATCAAATTATTTTTAAATATACATATTTCATCAACATATAAGGCGCTGCCCTTCTTTAGTTGAGAGTGAAGAACTGTCGTAAAATACGAGCAGGTTCAGTCATTATTTCGCATAAACTGAAACAACCTACAAATCAGAAACACAAACTTACTTTTTTTCTGCCATCACAAAATTTTAACGAGACTTCTCAGTCCTACACTTACGTGCTAACATTCTACCCTGTGTGATAACATGGACGATAATAAACATTACTTTTTATTGGTGAAGAAAACAACTGAGCACACATAGCTTTGACAGTGCAGTACGCAATGTCAGAGCTGACTTCGCACATCTCTCTTTGGTAGTCAGTTCGTTCATTTTCATATAAAATCGGCAGTTCTCAACACAGCGTTAACATATAATGCCCCAACGTCTAGACAAACTACTCTAAAATCTAAACGTCAGTATTAAACTTCATTATGTACTTGAAATAACTCTTCCCTTATCGACCTTCTTGATTTGGGGAAACCAATGATTGTGAGTACCTGTTGTCCATTAAAATCTTAGGAAAAGCACTACTTTTACAGAAATTTTTCTCTCCAAGGATTAGTAGTATTACTATGACCACCACAGACACAGAAGCTTTTTTCTTGTCAAGTTTCCGAGCTTCCTGTAGTTATATTAAATTCATGAGTATGCGCTTGGATCCTCATAATTCAAAAGTACGAGGAAACACGACAATTACTAAACATTCACATAAAAATTACAAAATGAAATTTAAAAGAAATCGAAAATACAAAATCTAGTGAACGTATACACAGGTTCAGTAAAAACTAACCGCATATTCTGAAGAAGGCGTGGTCGGCGAGACGCTCGGGTTCTTCCTGCGCTGCAGACGACAGATTCGGCACGATCCTTCCTCCGTCGTTGATGGCGATAGTCTGTGTAGGTTGTGTTTTTTGAAATAAATCATAGCCACAACTTCAATGACGGTCTATACATAATTTTAGTTCCCCTCATTCAAGTAACTAAGAGTTTCAATCTACAGGCATCCCCCAAAAATGTATTCACTTTTTGACAGCCCATTACTGATATATTTAGCTTTGATGTACGTGTTTATTGGCATGGATACAAGTCAAATGAGTTAAATAAAAGAAATTAACAATAAATTAAAAAAGTAAAGGCCAAAAAAGAAAGCTGTAGTGACTCCACTGGCTCACACTACACACAAACTTTATCTCGCAGCAATAGCATTTTGTAAGCTGCTACCTAAGAATAGCCAATGAGCGAACAAGACTGAAAAATTTACTGCGTACATGGGGGCTTTACTTCGTAGCTTTACCATAAAGCGAGCGGATACTCTGCATCGACAAATGAGCGGGCCACCTGAGGCCAGTCGAACGCCTATATTACGTGACCGACCGACTAGGTTGGACACTGGAGTGCTTTCTATGTCAACACTCTCTAACGAGCGCTTTCGAAGTCAACAGCTCCACCAAAAAACTCCCATTGCCTGAAGAACTTAACTTGCAGCCAACAGCAGAACGAAGGAAAAAAAACCAGCCATTCTGTCTGCGGACAGGATAGGCACAAGCAACTTACGTACAACCAAAAACTCGACGCGTTTCAACTCTGTACGTTCCGGCGATTCACCTGCAAGATGTTAGAACGCCAGTACTCGACGTCAAGACGTGAACGCGAGTGGCAAAGAAAAAAGAAACAACTTATAGAATATTCAAATACCTAAACACGAGCTATTGAACTCATTCTGCCTTTATTATCCATTTCTCCAATTGAGTTCCTCGACTCCCTCAGGCGTTCAAACCGATTAAGACAAAAGACACAGATATTCGTCTGCTCGGAGACAAGAGATTTCTGAAGGTTGGGAGCGAAGAGTGACAGATCACTATAAAGCTTTAATATTCTCCTCCTATTAATGGACATACAAAGAGTGAATACATTTTTTATGACACCCTCTGTACGTATACATATTAGTCCACTTCAGAGTTGAAAAAACGTTCAACTAAATCACTCCTGTATTTACAATTGAAATCTTGATGCTGGTGAATTACTACGATACATCGCATTAGAATATAATCTCGCACCACTACATAATGTGAATACAGTGATACTCAGTTTTACTAAATTACTTTTATTATTACGATTGAGCAGCGAACAAAATTAGCTACTGTATACCAACGAATGGTTGAGAGATTTTATATAGCGTTTCAGACCAATTTCGAAGTATATATTCATCCATGGCGTGAATTAAAAGGACAAAAATCCAAAATATTACCAGGCTTCATCTTCCAGTCTATATGTCGCCTTACAAGCCTAAGTATGTTAAAAATTACAATACCTCTAAGAGCATGATTAACACGCGTAAAAGCAAGAAATACCTTTATGAGCTCAATAGCTGCCTCCCTGACACACTGGTAATCGTCCTCTAGCGCCTGACACACCTCAGTGTATGCCTGAGCGGGCAACCGCACACCCGCGTCCTCGCACCTCACCTCGAAACAAAACAATATTATTACAATATGCAATACCTTCACGACAGATCTTCAGGAAAGGCATGCAGTAAATCATTAGTACTAATGAAAAATACAGGAGTAGTTTTGGTTTTTAAAAGGCAGGAATGAAGGCCGTATAACCCAAAATGATTACATTTAACCGAACAAAATAGAGAATTGGCAAAAACAGAAAGACCGAAACATACAAAAGTCAGTTAAACGAGATGATAATAAAGTAGCAAGCAGAAACAAACTTACCGTAATTGTAGCACCACACCCGGCCTCCTAGATATTTTTTCCCCATTTCCAACAGTCAAACCCTGGCAGCCCAACAAAATTTTCAAAAATCTCGTCTCAATCGCATTTAATCCTTTCTCTGCTGCCCTCAGTCCCCAAATCTATCGTAAAACGGAAGTACAGTGTTCCCTCACTTATCATGGGTGTTACGTTCCAGGACCACCCTCAATAAGTGAAAATCCACGATGTAGGGACGCTATATTTATTTTAATACCACGCACAAAATGACAATATAACCATTTCATAACTACGCACACATGATCATCCGATGCCAACGTGAAATGGAAGAGCGGTGAGGGGAAACTCCCCTCGAATGGAAGAAAACAAGATGTGACGTTTACTGAGCCAATCAGCGAATGGGGTACAGAGCAGCATTCTCTGGCTGGTCGTTTTCTATCAGTCAAGCAATTGTATGTTGTTCACAATCTCACGTCGGCAAGTAGCGTCTCAATGAGCCGCTACACAAATTCTACTGTTTGTTTTTGGTGCATTCATTCGCTGAGTAAACACGCTATTTACTGTAAATCATAATTTTTATGATCTGTATTATTCTTCAACTGTTAAAATTAATATTATTAATATATCTTTATACAATGCGATTTTTTAATGCAAAATTCATCAAATATTCACTATTCACTATTGTACAACACGTACTACGTATGAGCAGAACCGAGTACCACAAAACCCTGCGAAACAGTGAAAATACCGCGATAAATATTTCACATTAATATTTTTTGAAAACCCGCGAAATAGTGAGTCCGCAATTGTGGTGATAGTAGTGTTGAGGCTTAGTGATGTGGAATGATGTGTTAACATATAAGGATGTGGGTGATATATTATAAGAACGTGGGAAGGTGAATAGGTATGTGTGGAATGCGAGCAGTTGGGCCGCAGACCCAATAAAAGTCAATGGCTATCGCCCAGCAAAACCACAAACGGAAACGGAAACAAGCAAGACCAAAGTGAAAGGAGGGGCAAAAGTGAGGAGGCATGGTTCTAGAAAACACCACCGGATTATATAAGCAAGATTCAGAAAACCAAGGGTGAGAGAGCAACGCGACAAGTGTGAGCGACAATTCTAGGAGCGAGAACGATTCCACAGCGGGGTCTTAGACTGGGGAATTAGATCTCAACAGCAATGTAGGCTTGTGCAGCCAGATCGACATTGAGGGGGATAGGTATAAGTTTAGAGGTATGAGTAGAATAGGTGGAAAAGTAATTAAGTGGGAATTAAGTTAGCACCACACCGACGAATGGCAGCAGATTTTTCACGTACACTTAACCGTGTATGATGAGGGAAGAATTGATTGCAAAGTATCAAGAAACGGGAAGGGGAATAATCAGCGTTATTGCTTATGTATCGTAATTGTGAGTGTTAATATCGAGGCCTATCATCATCAACGAATCTACAGTGTAATGGCAAGTTAATATTATTATTGTCCAGGTGAATCCATTAATGATGCACTGTTAATAGGATATCATGTTGTGGGTTATATGCCAAAATGTGGTAGATGACTCACATTTCCCACCTCGTGCAGTTAGAATAACGTGTTAGATCTTTTTGTGTGTATCATTGCCCTCATCTTGCCATTGAAAAGAAGTACTGGAATACCTTTTAACATATCATGTATTCAGAGGATTAGAGTCTCTCTAGTGCGATTACGATTAACTAATTGTGCTAATTATAGGTATTAATTGAAATATGGTAGTAGGACAGTATGCAGAAAACCCATGTATTGAATTAAGATTACGTAAATTATGAGAGAAAAAAGAACTCATCAACAATCAGTCATCATGCAATTGAAAGTAGGCAGATAAACTTTTACCTTTTTATATGCATTAAATCAATCACTAATAAATAAATTAGACATGTCATTATATTCACCCGAACCATTTAACACGTACCGCCACACAATGAACGAACCGCGAAGTAGCGAGGGAATACTGTTATCAGAACAATTACCCTCTCAAATAGATACAAGCTTCATATTACAATAACTTCTGGGTCTCAACATTCCTTTCAAAGCTCTCTGACATGCTCTTACCAACTAAACAACCCTTTATACCCTCTCTGCCCCACTTCAGCAAAATGATGTTCAGTTGGAAAGATGAAGCAAGCAGTGAACTTCCGGTTATCGCTGAGATAGACATTTTAAAAATGTATCCTAGCTTTGACGGCAGCAGTGCGCTTTCTGTTTTCGTGATGGCATGAATTTTTGAGGTGACAAGTTTAGGACAGGGTCCAGTTATCATTGAGGTGCTAGGCTTAGACATGTACCATGGCTTTGAAGGCAGCAGTGCGCACTCTGTTGTCGTGGTGAGTGGCGTGGTGTAGGAGGGCGCTGATCACCTCTGAAGATGAGGACACAAGGCTACGAGCTCCGTCTCTCTTGAGGCCAAGGCGCAGGGTGCGATCACTGAAGTTCTCCTGCGACGGTGTGGCACCCAAGCTGCTGCACAGGCTTCCTGCCGCCTCCAGGCAGCTAACCTATGAACAACCGCAAATGGTTTCAACTTCAACATTTTATCAAAATAATGGGGTCAATACAACTGCTAATAATAAATAGTACTAAAACGAGTTGCATTCGAGATTGAAACTTGAACACAGCTAGGTAGCATTGAAGTCGATTCGTATATGTATTGGCCTGTATAAAACAAATACTAGCCAGTTAAGTTTGCTACAAGTGGAGATGTTAGAAATAATTCTTTGCCAATACATGCACAGCGAAGCTAATCTGAAACTAGTAACGGGAAAACAGCGAGTTTCGTGAGTGGAAGATTTGCGTTACCTTCACTAAATGATGATGGTGCACGGAGAGCATGGCTAGAGCGACCCTGAGCACTTGGTGCGCTGGCGATTTATTCATGGCAGCGGCCGGACCAGCTGCCAAGGAGGCTGCAGCGTCAGCAGCCGGTGTGAGGAGCGCAAGTGAGGCTGCAGCTCTCACAGCATGACTGAGCGTACGACTGCTGCTGCTGTCGCTGCTGTTGCTGCTGCTGCTAGTCGCAGGTGCTGAGCATCGCCCGTCGTTCGCTGGACACGCACCCTGAGACACCAGCGTCTGCCTCTGACGTTCTTTCTGCAGCCATGTCTTCATGCACTGGCACAGACACTCGACTGCACTCACAGCCAGCTGTTAATAACATACATGAATATATGACTGGGAACATAGAAATAGATTCTTTAAAACATTGAACGTTGTTCATAGAATAAGAACAGTGATAAAGTGCCAATAAAACGTAAATTGAACATGGGTTGATAGTTGGAGAGTGGCAATCTGCATTCACGTGCAAGGCGATATTATCGAAGCACTACTTTAATCACACAGGTCTTACTTACTCCAGTCTAAAGATATAGTTGAAGCATAGTGGGTCATAGCATGGAAACAGAATCGATAAATGAGATGTTAAATTAAGGGTATAGCATGCGGTACGTAGAGAATAGCTGCTTAGAGGTGAAGTGTCATTAGGACAATAGCGAGCAATATATTTTATTTTTTTGAGCAGTAGTTCTTGTGGGGATGTTGAATCATACCTGAACTAAAAGAAATTGACTAATCAGCTAGGGTCTAGGTAAAACAGAACCAACAGGATTTCAGAGATATTAGAATCGAAATGGAAGCTATCATCATTCAACATATATAAAACACCAACTCGAATTTACCAATACCTTATTAATTTTTTATGTATTTTGCAATTGATAGAAATAATACACCTATTTACTGCTGCATAAAACCAAGTATACAAATCTATAGGTTCTATTGATAGCATACAATTTTTAACTGAATTTTTTTCATGTATGCAATTAAAAACGAAATTAAATACTTGCATTCCTTTCTTTGAGAGTGTTAATAAAGAGAACTATGTGCCTGAGCAAGTAAATGTCAAGTACACATCTGTGATGGGTACCGACCTGCTCCTGCGTTCGGTCACCAGAGCTCGATGCCATGATGGCCTTAGGCAGCACAGTGATCACTTGGGTCAGTAAATCCTGCGTTGAAGCAGGACCAGCCCCATCACCACCACCAGTCGCTGCAGCTTCCTCATCCTCGCCTCGCTCTGCATCGCTGGAACTGGCGAGCTGCTGTAGTAGTGACAACAAGGCCTCCACTGTCTCTCCTTGCATGTCAGTCTGAGTCAAAACGATACTACTGTACCCTAAACACATTGTAAGGCAAGCTAATCAAGAGCATTCTCTTTTTCAAATGGGAGTACTTGGTACCATTATCACTGCATTTTGATGTAATGAAAGTCTTTTATGGGAAAAGGAAATACATACAGATGATATATATTCGTAGTATAAGAAATTTTATGTAATTATTACTAAGTTTGTATGTTTATCATTATTAGAGACTTGATAGTTTCCGTGGAAGTTCCACGGTTAAGATTTTATTGACTTAAAATTATTATAAAGATAAATGCATTAGAGATTTGCGACAAATTACTGTACTTTAAATAAATACTTTTCATTAATATATACTGAACTTCCATTGTGAATCTTATCTAGCGATAATATGACCAAGATAGTACCCGTTGAAATTTCTCGATTTAAAAGTGATAAAATTCAGGATCTATCAAATAAAATACATTTTTCATTTTTACCCGTGGTATTATAAGAATCTGAATATTTTATCATGGATGTGTACAGAACTTCAATTTTCTATTTCATCTACCGATAACATGGCCGTGTAAAAAAAGATGGCTAATAACAGAAAAAATTTGAGTATTTTACAGTAATCCAGTACCTTTGGTATCCACAATACAATGCTTATCTACATGTATAATAGACAATGTCTCTCCATCTTTTTCCCTATATGTGTGTATCCGTCCCATTACTCCTTATCTATTACTGAAGAAAAATTATCGAACTGAAATCAGAACGGGTATGCATGTAGTATAAGCATTATATTGTGGATACCAAAGGTGCCCAATCACTATAAAATACTTCATTTTTCCGTTATTAGCTTTCTTTTCCTACACGGCCATGTTATGGGTAGAAAAGATACAGAATAGAACTTCTGTATATATTCATGAAAAATATTCAGATTCTGATAGTACTACGGGAAAAACTGAAAAATGTATTTATTTCATAGATCCTTAATTTTGTCACTTTCAAATCAAGGAATTTCAACAAATACTATCTGGGCCATGTTATCAGTAGGTAAAGATACAGAATGGAAGTTCTGCATATATTAATGAAAAGTATTCATTTAAAACACAATAATTCGTCTTAAATCTTCAACGCATTTATCTTTATAATAATTTCAAATTAATCAAATCTAAATCGTGGAATTTCCATGGGAACTGGCTAGTACATTTATACCCGTTATGATTTCAGTTCAATAATTTTTTTTCAGTAATAGATAGGAAGTAATGGGACCGACACACACAGATACAGAGCGAGAGAGAGAGAGAGATGGAGATACATAGTCGATTAAATATGTAGATAATTTATTCCTAGAGTAAGGTAACTAATAAAGCATCCAGCACTTTGATTAGCTGTAGGATCCAATGTAGTTGCCACATTACCATTAATTGTGACAATACTATAGAATTAACTATACTATCAATTACTAGTAGGTATTTCAAATTGATATAAATTCAAAAACAGCGGTGTGTTTTACTATTCCATGTATATTATCTAATTGTTGAGCCAAATGCTCACCCTGAGCAAACCCTCATGACTGCTACAATCGAGTATTCTGGATACAATGCACTGAGTGGATGCCACTGGCATTCTCTCCTGCACTCATAGAAACTACCGTGACTATTATCTTCGATATTTTTTGTTTTAATTACTGCCCTGTTTCATTAACTTCCAAATCTTGAACTTTGATGAAATCTCATGTTGGGAAACGAGTAGCCAGGTGGCACTAATTCATGTCATGAACAAGATTAGGAATTATTTCTTCATAAAAAGTTTCTATTAATTACATGAAAATAAAAGATGACTATATTATGTTTAATAAATAATACTAAATAAAGATGTCAGAATAAAAAGTAACACTATTTTAGGAGAAACTAAAAAACTTTGTGATGGAAAACTAAATATAATAAACACTCAATACCATCTAGGCACTTATCCCTTAAAAGGCTAGTTCATTTTGTCAATAGATACCTGTGAGCTAAAAATAGGAAAAATTATTCTCACATGAAGTGGTAGGGCATAGTGCAGGGCTAGAAGTCCCGCTAGGACGGTCGAGTTGCTGGCATCAGAGAGACATGCATGAGTCCAGTCACAGGGCGACTGCTGCAACAGCAGCTCTGCAGAGCGAGGTTTCGTGGCCACTCGGCCTGACAGCACCAGCGTTTTGGCTGGTCGAGGATTCTCCTCCTGTGCATCCATAAGTAATATAAAGTGATATAATCCATTCAACAGTAATGTAATTATGCACGTGTCATCCTAGAGCCTAGAGTGCATAATTACCTAGACTATCAATTCAATCGAATGAATGTGATAATTCTTACAATTTTCTACAAGCATACGATATTATTATGTAAGCTAAATTATTTGAATGGATAACAATTCAAAAATAAAATATACTCTTAGAATCATTTGAGAAGTAATGTTTCAATGAGGTAATTTATTTTCATGAAATAAGAAATAAACAAGAACATACAATGACATGCAAGCTTTGAGCATTCTAATAAAGGAATAAATTATGTGAAGCTGTGGTCTATGTGCAAGATCAGAATGAATGAGCAGCATTATAGTAAAATCTGTGATAAATTCAGATGAAAAAGGTGCTTTAGTTACAAATAGGTTTGTTTATATTGAGTGAAATGAACAACCAATTTAAAATCAAGAGAGAAGATGTTAAGGAAAAAATACAAGATATTAGCTCAGTAGGTAGTAACTAGAACCCCTGGAACAGAATTAAAGTAAGGAAAGTTGAGTAGCTAGTGTCATCAGGTGTTTGTGCTGTTAATTGCCAAACACTTCAAACTGAAACTCACACAAAACCTTCATGTACAAAGTTTGATTTTCCATGTAGTTTTATTGATCAGTCTAGAGCTTCTTCTGTAGAGTGAAAAACATGAAGCTGCTCAAGCAAGCCTGGCATTAGCAAGCACAAGGTTCATGTGATTTTTTTAATTGTATTTATTTCTATTAACCCAAAACCATCATAATTTCCAATTGCAGGATCTGTAGTCAGACAAGAGAAGGTTTGACATTGCTTAGCAAAACATGTGTGAATGTTGAATCCAATGCATAATACAATATTTTATTGTGAATCTGTGGATAAAATATTTTTATAGGTTACTCATTGCAACCTCAGAAGCAGAAACCAAAATCATAACTAAAATGACTACAGTGGTCGCTGGCTTCTGCTAAATGTTTGTTATGCTGTCTCATCAAGCCATCTAGTTCAGAGTCTCATCCTCATGCAGCACTCAGTGACTAGCATTCCCATAGAAAAGGATATCATATAAAGGGATCTTGAAAAACTACCCAACTAAATAGAAGCATATTACATAAATTTACCATACCATTGTTGATATTAGTTAGTGCCCCTCTTTGAGTAAATGCTTTCTCTTTGAGAGTTTCAAAGTATATAATTAACTTATAGGAAACTACAAGATGATGCACTAAATATCAAAGTAACATATGTAGCAGCTAAAATTTTGTAAAATTAGCCCAAATTATGTTGAAATTAGTCATCCACTAATAATATAATCAGTGAGGATGAGATTAAAGAGCTTTCAAATAGAGAAAGACACACAACTAAAATTGCCTGCAAGGAAAGCAAGCTGGATGACATATCAAGACAAATTGGGCTTAGACTCACTACAAAAATGACAAGAAAGTACTAGAAGAAAACAACAAATACAGTTTTAAATGACAGCTATCCAAATAAGAGAAAAATAAAGTAAAAAAAATCAAACGCCAGAATATAGTATTAAGCCAAAAGTAATATGCACAGCTACAGCTCTTGGCTGTGTGAACAGCAAGCCACACCTCATATAAGCTGTACAGCAGAGATGCCATCCCACAGTCCCCTGATAAGACAAGACTGCTAGCACATCACTCATAGGAATGCACAATTGTATCACACATTATCTACTTGATTTTTTTAACTTAATTTCAACAGAATAAAAGTGTTTCACATAGCTTACATGAAATACAGTAGAACTTTTATTAACAGATACCCAAGATAACAAACAAATCGGTAAATGACCAACAATTCTGCTAAATAATAATCCCGGATTACGAACAAATTTTTGGATAACGAACAGCAAGACAAAGAACCCATGCAGCACCTTAGTCGCGTTTGAGACATAGTTGCGGTTGGACGTTGCCTATTTTCATCACGTTGCATCCATGTTTTTGTGTTAATTTAGTGCTTTATTGGCATAATATAGCCCCCAAACATGTCTCCAAAATTGATATGGTTAATGAACGTTTCAGTTAATGACCAGCTTTCAGGAATGGATTGTGATCATTAACCGAGTTACTACTGTATCTGAAGTAAAAGTTGAAACTCAAAGTAAATGATAGAGATTATTTTAAGGTGATACTGATGCAAAAAATTACTTACCACCACATTTTGAGCATATTCAGCTAGAGCACGCTTCTTCAGATGAGTAGCCATTTTTAGCTAAGAAGTTTTACTCATAAGTGAAAAACTATTTCAACTTAAGAAAAATAGAACAAATCATTGCTTAGTTATAGATTCATAGGTCAAGAATCTGAAATTAAATATCAATGTCATTATTATTATTATTATAAACATAAATTTAAACAAAAGGTAAACAAACCTGAGATGACTTTAAACTTTCACAACAATAAATTATTGAACCACCTATAAATTGCCTGGTAAAAATTTCTTTATAGTTCACAATCTTTCAATGGATCTGGAAGTAAAATAAGTAAGGTATTTTTTTGCAGCAGCCAATCTTGCAAGTCCAGATGATACAAATCTTTTGTAGAGCATATTATAATTGTTGGATCCAAAATTTGATGTTAGGTGGATTCCTTTTAATTGTCCCAGAGCAAATAAAAGAGAAGCAAATTTATAATTAATTCATGCAATTTGTGTATAAAACAGACAAACTGAAATATCTGGCACTCTAATACCTACCATATTTGACAAGTTTTGCATACTGGCGATTTCATTAATAACCACTGGAAAAGATATAATATTTGTTATACACTTGCAATAGAATGTCAAGCAACAGAAAAAAATGTGCTGCTAGATGATATTTCAGTTATGGTCTTTAAGGTCACAATATATTTAGAGACTTCAGTCAAATTCAACAATCGTAATAGTATCCTTAACATTCTTTGGACAAACATATCTAAGAGTATTGGTGCTTTAGCTCAAAACTTAATAGTTTGATAGATTTCTGACCTGCAACAGGCAAGAACTTAAGGAGAGTATCTTGAAAAACATAGTTCTAATTGATACTTACATAGCAAATAGCAATGTTGCAATTCAACAAAGCTTTACACAAGAGACCTAAAAAGATGAGTATTGCACAGGAATTAAAACAAAAAATGCTTCAATGATAGTAATTTTCAATGGCAAGAGGATTGTATGCTGCTGAAGTAACAGGTTTGTGTTATAGAAGTTAAACTTGAAATTAAAACCGAGGGCCAATGGCATTCAGTACTTTAGTTACAGCTTTTAATCCCTCTAAAACACACAAAAACAGGGTAGCATCCCAGACTTTTTCACCTGTGTGCTAGGCTCATAAAAAATAATACCTCATGTCACCGTGGGTTATTTCAGGTAGAAAAAAATCAGCCAAGTGAGGGCATCCCTGGGAGAGCAGCTCATCATAAACAGACCCTCATGATTGGCAGGTAGTTACAATCTCATTCAAATGACTGCATTAACAAGTGATATCAAACTTTTTTAGCTTTCATGGGTTCATATATGGTGTTGTCCTTAGTGCGAAAGCTGTAGATTAGAGCTAAGATAACCCTTTCTATAATCTCAAAAAATTACTAATATGGAGGCCACATTAGTTCAATAAACATAAAATCAAATTAATTTACTCCCACAACCATGACCTATCTATAAATTTTGGGAGAACATTTCTCCTATCCATAAATAACTTTAGAAGAATGCCATACCTATTGTTAGGTGATTTTTATCAGGTTAGAGAACTACACAGATCACAAAACTGTAGCCACAAATGAAAAAAATGTTTTTGAAGAATTTGACAAACAACAGTCACACCAAATGATCATTTTGCCATAAGGGCACTGCAAAATACATATCTATACTAATTATGTACAAAATTTCAGTCCTTTTGATTACTATATTTTATTTATCTAAAACATATTTATATTTAATAAAAAAAGTGCTAGACATTTAATAAACTTTAATCAACACTTTTATGCAAATCTTTAATTAATGAGTATATATATCAAAGTTCTATGTACAACATACATGACACACATGTCAGTCAAAATGGTAATGAATAAAGACTTTTAGTATATTTTTTCCTGCTTTACTCACTAATTTCATACCATCCTGAATAGTATACTATTAGTTTTTAACACAGGTTCAGAAATTTGTTTAACCCATCATTTCAGCACTACATAACTTCTATTATTACTTCTATTTACACCATTTGTTTATGCATGGTTAATGCAACCATGGTCTATAACACCTCTAGATGAACTAGACTTTCAAATTATATGCAACTGATCTGACAAGCACAGTTACTTTAATTTTGCTAATCACTTGCAACCTTGTGCCTGATGGAAGGTTAAGTTATCCTGAAACTGAAGAGTAATAACATATTAATTTCACTAGTTGATCGAGTTACTATAGGAAGTTATTGTATATTTGAATCTTGTGTACTGGTAGAGCTAGGGCTTTGCAAAAAGTTCAAAATGGCTTCTGGGAAGTGTAGCGAGACTTAGCCCATCCAGCGACTGTACTGCAGCTCAGATTCTTGTCTAAGTTTAGGTTTCTCTAGAAAAGGTTGTAAAACATTGTATCAGTATTCAGTATTCTGTGCAGATCTCTCAGTCTGAATCCTCTTCTCTAGGTTTCATCACACCTTCCAAATGGGCCAGGGTTGGATCTTTGCTAGTTAGAACTGGAGCCCTCCTAAAAGGCTCCAAATAGGCTTTTGGCAAGCGTAGTGCAACTCAGCCCACCAGCCTGGACTCCAGCAACTGCACTGCAGATATGGTTCTTGTCAAACTTTTCAGTTTCTCAGTAAAAGGTTCTTAGGTTCATGTCAAATTTTTCAGTTTCTCTGTAAAAGTTCACAAAACTCATATCAGTATTAGTTAAGGACAGTGAGGGGGCCTGTCCACTTCCCTTTTTAGAATAGAATAAGGCAATAGGAACGAGCCGTTTGGCCCATTCTTGGTTCAATACCGAAGTCCCATGCCGTTTTTCTTTTTAGAGATCCTCCAACCTACCCACAGTAGACATGAACTGGGCTAAGACTCTTATGATGCGGAGCTGCACTCTAGACGAGTAGTCACCACCACCGAGGACATTCTTTAAATTGAACTGCAGGTCAAACCATTGAAACAATCGTTTCAGTAGATCACGCTGTGCTGAGTAGTTGTCACAGTTCAGAAGAAAATGTTCCACTGTCTCAACCTGTCCACATCAGCAGAGGAGACTCCAGTAGCTGAAAAAGATGCAAATAAACTACTACACCCACATGACCCAGGCAAAAACGGCTGATGGCACAATCAACCCAGCAGCACGGGTGTTCTCTTCTCACTGGGGTAGCTAGGGATTCAGTGTGAATGGCCAAAAACTGGTCCTTACCCAAAGACTTCATTGATTAGATAGAACAAGTTCTGCCTCCAGTACTTCAAGGTTATATTTGCGTATTTGCGTTACTGAGGACAGCTGCTTGATCTGCAGCCTCATTTTCCCTTATGTTGCAGTGTCTCCTTACTCATTGGAAAGCATACTTTGGAAACTTGTTGTCTTTGAGATGCCAACTTCAGGATATCATACAGTGTGATGGTAGTTAGGGTTCCATATATTTTTCAACAGGTAAAGCACTGACTGAGAGTCTGACAGAATAACAATGTCTTTGTTGTGTAGAGCAGGGTGTTTGTTGGCAAAATTCAAGGCTTGGTGAATTCTGAACAGTTCTGCCTCCAATACTGTATGAGCTGCATTTAACTTCCAATCCACTGCTTGTGCCAATGTAGGCACAAACAGTGCTGCTGCTGTGGAACCTGATGCCTGCTTTGAGCCATCAGTGCAAATTTGAGTGAATCCACCATATTTTGCATTTAAGTCCTCTTGCATAATAGCTTCATTTGCTGCCTCTTGCCCATGGTATGCTGTCTACATTACTCCAAGGTGGTACTGGGGACAGAGCTCCTGTTTGGACTATACATTGGATGGATGTTTTCATTGAGACTAAGACTTGTCTTGCTTGGGTCTCAAATACTGTTCCCTCTATTCATGAGACGGATATACCAGCGAGATGTCAGCAATTGGAGCTGCAGCTCCAGTGGGAGTATCCTCAACTCCATCTCCATGGACAAAACTGGGCTGGTTTTCCTCACTCCCAATATGCTGCATAATGCCATACTTTGAATACTCTAATTTGCTTGTGATGAATGCTATATACACTCATAGAGGAAGCAAGCAAGATGCACCCTAGTGTGCCGCTGACAGGGCTCGCAGCACTTGTATCCTTTTCCGAAGGTCTCCCACCAGATTTCCTATATGAGCTGCAAAGGTGGCATCAAAGACAATCCCCAATACGTTTTGCACCATTGAATTGTTCAGTCGCAGTATTGGATCAGGTATGCTGTGTTTCTTGGTGAAGATTTGTTACGAACATTTTGCTGGGTTCACTATCAGTTTCCATTTTTTTAAACCAAGTTGCTAGACTGTTCAAATACCATTGGAGGCAAGCTCTCACTTCTATTAGGGAGTCATTTTTTGAGAGTATGATGATATCATCTGCATATATCATTAGTTGTACCCCATAAACAACTGGAAGGTCTGACAACATGATGAAAAGCAGCAAGCTAAGAACTGCTCCCTGAGGGAGTCCCCATGTGATGGGCATACCCTCTGATTGCACTGCCCCCAAATGCCCAAAAGTGGTTCACCCCATCAAATAGTTTTTGACCCACTTCACAAAGATTTTTCCAGCCATGATGCTATCAGTTTGTACATTATTCCTTCCCCCCATACACTGTCATAAGCACCATCTAAATCCAGGTATACTGCTAAGCATATTTGCTTCCTGGAGAAGGTATGGGCAATGAAGTCTAGCAATGAATGAAGAGTCCATCGTGCTCTTTCGCCTCCAAAATCTTACTTGCTCCCCAAGCAAAAGTTCATTAGTTTCCACCCAATACTCTAATCTTCTCTGGATCATACGTTCCATTAGCTTGCCAATGCATGAGAGCAGGCATATAGGTCTATACGAGGAAACTTGCTCTCGGTCCTTTCCAGGTTTCAGAATTAGGAGCCATATTACCCATTTCCATCCCAGAGGGACACATCCAGTATAGAGGCTTGTGTTATAAACACATAGCAGTTCCTTTTTCCAATGTAGGGTCAACTTTTGCAGAAATGTCATACACTCCATCCTGTCCTGGTGCTTATTTTTGAGTGCTGATAGAGAAGAATTCGATTCTTCCACGGTAAGACATGAGACTTTCCTTGACTCATCTGTCTCAAAGTAGTTGGCATTTTTACCCCGAATGCTCTCGTCACTTCCCGTGGTAGCTGTAGTTGGACTATATTTTCTAAAGTGGTTGAAAAATATTGCCGATTTTTTAATGCATTTGCATATGGCCCTACAACCGGATAGATAGGCACGCTTGCCCTCCCACTGAATGCACTGCCAGAATGATGTGCTGGGAGTAGAACAAGTGAGCACCCACATACTGGGCAAAACTATTTCGTTTTTTTGAGTAGGATGGTTCTCTTTGTTACCACTTCAAGGCACTTGTATCTTATTAGGTTTCCTTGTGAAGGGCAGTGAAAGTTGTTCCTTAGCCCGTCTGCACTGAGCTTCTGCTCTTGAGCAGGCTGCATTCCACCAGAGAGTAGCTCTGGAGATTCCAGTTCTCCCAGTTGACATAGGCACCAACTTTTCTGCAGCAGAGTTTATGGCACTCAGTAGGAAGTCCTTGCTCATAATAGCGTTGCACGAGCCGACATGTGTTTGGTCTGTGTGAACATTTGAGTGTGAGGTCCACTTTGTCCAGTCTGCAGCCCCAAGTTTCCAATGCTGTGCTGCCTCCATAGGAAGCCTCACTGGAACTACTCCCAAGATGCAGCACACTGGAAAGTGGTCACCTTCAAGATCTGGCCCAGTTCTCACTTCACTGGTCTGCACCAAGTTATGAGCAGCAAAAAAATAAGTCCAGTGTTGATGTTGCTCCTACTCTTTTGTCTATGTAGGTGGGGGAAATCATTATTTATTATACCTACTGGAAAGGCATCCAGCATCTCTTCTAAGGCTCGACCTGCAGGATTAGTTCGCGATCGTTCATACCAGAGAGGTGAATGTGCATTAAAGTCTCCAAGAAAAAAGAATGTGTGGTTTAGCTGTTGTAGGTAATGTCTTAGTTCTGAAAGTGAGAAGGGTTGATTGGGATTGTACACATTTATGATGTCTATGAGACCTGAAACTATGTTCAAGGTTACTCACTGCAGCTCCAGGCTTCTATCAAACACCTCCAGTCTTAAAAAGTGAAATGGGATATACAGCCTTACAAATATGGCTAGCCCTCCTCCTCTCACTCCACCCACTCGTGGACACCACAAGTTGCCATATATCCTACAAAGTTGGGTTTTGGTGCTGTATCTGTCAGCCATGTCTCACATGGACACACAACTTCTGGTTTGGTTGCACAAATGTGTGATTTTAATTCTGATAATTTAGAGGAAATCCCATTGCAATTAAAATGAATAACAGCCATCTCTCTTGTTTCATTTTGTTGTCTGGTCAAATATTGATTAATAAAATAGGTAGCCATTACATTAGGGTATTTCACTGCTGGTTGGGTTTTGTCTCTTGCTGTCTTGTCCTGACTCATGTGAGCTTTGGCATTGACGTCCGTTTTATTTTCCCCAGTGCATACCTCTGGGTCCTCGCAGATATAGCTTGAGAAGGTCTTGCCTCTAGTGCTGAATCCTGACATTGTGATGCTACCATGTTCTTACTTGGGGATTTATCCTCTTGGTTTCTGCAACTAGTAATTATTGGTTCTGAGTACTCACTTCCAAAATGATTGCGGACCATTCCTGCCAACAGAAATTGACACTAGGGTGGTTGCTCGTTTTGCATGTTAGCTAGAATTAGCTTACTAGGTAAGGGAGAAACTTTCCCCACATCTGTGGGGAAGGTTTCTTTGCTGGCTGAGTAATATTATTGCTGCAGGTCGTCTCTTGAATACCACTCGGCCGAAAGTGCTGGCTTGTGGATGGCAGGTCATTCAAGTCCTGAACTACAGCTGTGGAGTAGGTTGCTGAAGGCTGTTGATTGGAAAGTTTCTCCATCTGACCATAGGTAGGATCCACCTGACTGGTGAATATCCACCATGACTTCTTGGACAGTTAGGTCATTCTGTTTTTTTTGCAAATTCCCTTGAATACTGTGTTGTGATCCCATGATGTTTGAATTAACTATTGGAACTGTCAAATTTTCTTTCTTCATAAATGGTGCTTTAGTGCCAAGTTCAGTCTGTGTTTTCATCACCTTGTATTTTGGCTGCTTCAAAACCCACTCCAGACCACTACAGCTTCTGCATAGCTGCTGAATTTCTGATAACCAGGCATTCTTTAGAGCAGATGCTCTCAACCAGGGGTAAATTTACTAGGGCCTAGGGGTAAATTTACCCCTCATTGAGAACCTTTGCTTTAGAGCTTGCTATATTGGTCTGATGGTAGTTTGCACATTTCTCCTGTCCTGGTTTGGCAGTGCACTCATCCTTTGTATGTGGGCCAGAGCACACCAGGCAGTGAAGAGGTGAATTGCAGTTCACAGCTACGTGTCCCAGCCTTTGGCAGCGGTAATATGGTCAATACTTTCTTCAG
Source organism: Trinorchestia longiramus (assembly GCA_006783055.1). Lineage (NCBI taxonomy): Eukaryota > Metazoa > Arthropoda > Malacostraca > Amphipoda > Talitridae > Trinorchestia > Trinorchestia longiramus. The sequence continues at coordinate 48,674 of VCRD01000479.1, forward strand.
CCCCACAAGAGCAATAGCGATCTTCCACAATGCTGAAGCGATAGAGGTGTGACCGGAACCCCGCATGCTCGACAAAAAGACGAGCAAAAGCTGTCTCAATGTTGCGGGTCTCGTGTGCCAACCAAGGCCACTGCCCAGTATTATCACGAATTTTCAGTAGATGACATCCCTTCCAAGTCAGCTGAATACTCCTCAACCACTCAGTCTTCCACTTTGTTTTGAATGCAATATTGGTAAGGTTCTTAATTTTTTCATAAGAGCACAGCGTTAGGGTGCGGTACCGCAGCAAATTTGCATTTGTTGCTGCCTCATTACCAGGGATGCCCTTATGGCCTGGAATAATCTGTAGGCAAGCCCACAGGAAGAAGCAATGTTGAACAGCTTGTCCTGTATATTGAACACTAAAAGTTGATAATTTTTTCACCTTGTATTCTGTATGAGATGCAAGGAGCTCAATGAGTCACTGAAAATAACATACTTTTCCTCTGGGCAATTGTTCAGCAATATCCATTGAAATGCTACATTGATGGCAATAAGTTCACACTCCATGATGTGAATTTGCTGTCAGAGTTTGAAGTTTATGGTGGCTCCCCCAGAGGGGATTACCACTGCTGCAGATGCAGAACAGGTAGGTTCAACAATGCAAGAGCCTTCAGTAAAAATATGCGTGAATCCAGAGTAGTTAATGTCTATTCATTTGTGGTACATTTGGAGCACATTTTGATTGGATAGTGAAGATACTGAGGTAGGGAGAAAATCAGTACATATATAGGTCTCCACCTTAAAACAGGGAGGGAGCGGTGAAACCAGTGGTGCTGGGTTGCAAGCCGGAATCTGCAGGTTTACATTGGCAAAAAAGGCTCTTGCACGTGATGTCATGGATGGCAAAAGTGTTCAAGACACTCCCTCTACAGGAAATTAAGCTTGTAGTAAGTTATCAGCAATTTTATTGGGAAGTTGCTGAAGTTTACTGTAGTAATGGTATGTTAGTAGATCTCTGTGAATTGACAAAAGGAACATATTTGCTTCTACCTCTAGTGAAGCTGCAGTTGAAGTTTTGCAGCATCCAGTAGCAAGGTGAACGCAATGATTTTGAGTGCTGTTTAGCTGAAGGACATTAGAAGGCCCAGCAGTACAATACAGGGGGGCAGCATAATCTAGTTGGTTATGGATGAGGGTTTTATAGAGATAAATTAGTAATTCCTGGTAAGCATCCCAATGCTTATGTGATATAGATTGTAGCAGGTTGAGCAATGGTGCACAGGATTGCTCGAGGTATTCCATTTGATGATGCCAGCAGAGCTGAGAGTCCAACATGACTCCAAGATACTTGAATTGTTTTATAAATTCCAATTGCTGTCGTTCCATTGTGATAGGAAGTGGGTTTATTCTTTCATTTGTAAAAAACATGCACTTGGTTTTGTTGAAGCTTATGTTTAGACCCCATTGTTTCGACCAGCTATGAAGTGCAGTGAGCTGTTGCTGTAGGGTATCTGTTGCAATGTGAAGATTGGGATGTTGGGTATAGAAAGCAAGATCATTGGCAGACTTACAGGAGCAGATCCCTTCCTCCACTGGCGTATCATACATCATAATATTGAATAACAAAGGTGACAGCACTGCCTCCTGTGGAACACCACTCCTTGCCATCCTCTCTGATGAGTAGGTACCCTCTATGAACACTTTGAAGGGTCTATCCTTCAGATACGCTTGCAGCCATCACAACATTGTTCCTCACCGACTCAACTTATAGAAAACTCCCGTCGGCCATACTGTGTCAAATGCACTCGAAAAATCAACAGAGGCACAGTGTAATTGATTTGTTTTCCAGTGTAGATGTTATTGCAGTCTCCAGCTTTATGACTTGATCAATTGCAGGCAGTCTTTGTCGGTAGCCTCTTGTGTTTTTCTGAAGATGCCCTTCTGTTCTAGGAAAAATGTGAGATGGCTGGCTATTAGTCTTTCCATTAGTTTTTGTATGCAAGACAGCAAGAAAATTGGACAATATGAATCCACAGACGTTTGAGGCTTGTTTGGTTTGGATAGTGGAATGATGATTGCAGGCTGCCATACTGTGGGAAGCATTTCAGATTGCAGGCTTTTGTTGTATAGTTGGAGGAGCCATGTTTAGTAGGTGTCTGATAAGTGCTTTAAGTGTTCATTATGTATGTCATCATGGCCTGTAGGTCTACCCCTCATGGAAGTCAGTCCCCTGTTTAGTTCTTGTATATTAAATGGATCATTTATTGCAGAGGGAATATCATCATTTAATGCTATAGTGAGAGGAAGCAGAGTATGCTGAGGAAAAGGTGACAGTGATGGGGATGTCAGTCTTTCTTGGTAGTGGTCAGCCACAGTATTTACTTTAGAAACAGAGTCAGTGATAATTGCATCGTTTCTTAGAATAGGCTGAGCTTTTTTACAGAAAGGGGTTTGAAGATTTTTTATGCATTTCCATATTAGTGAAGCAGAAGTGTCAGTAGTGATGCTATTGCAGAAAGAGATCCAAAATTCCTTTTATGCATTTTTAACCTCATGTTTGACAAGAGCCTGACAGCATTTGAATGCAATTAGATTTACTTTTGATGGTTGATTGATAAGAACCATTTTTGCCTCTTGCTTTGCTTTCCCTGCTGCAGCACATTTTGAGGTCCACCAAGATTTATTATACTTAAGACAGGTATATTCTTCTGTTTTTTTGAAAATTTGTAGCAGGGCTGGGGAATCGGAGTTGGACCGATTTATGGACTTGAGGAGTCAGAGTTGGCAAATTTCCACCAACTCCAGCTCCCAAAAAAATCTAAAAGAAACATAGGCATCAAAAATGACTATGACAGGCAGACGCTAGAGGTGATACCAATACCGCCTAGCCAAAACTCCATGAGAGTTAAACCCAGATATTGGTTTAAAAACAAAGCAGTAGCATCCTTTGACTACAGTGTAGCACTGCAGTTGCACTTACAATATCACTCTTAAAAACATATTATTGACTTAGGATTTAATCTTTAATTTTGTTTATTTAATAAAGCTTTATAATTGATAGTGTTGATACAATGATTTTCTTAAAAATCTATTGCCTTATGATTTAATTCAGCATTTTGATAATATCATTAAGGTTTGTAATCGATACAATAATATTATTCTTATAAACTTATTTTTTTTTGTCCTAGGCTATGTGACTCATGAAATAGTTAGGCATGTGTTTTGGATTAAATAATTATAATTGTGTATTCTCTATGAAATTTTCATTTAGTTCTACTTATGCTTTATGGTCTATATATATGAAAATTGTTCACTGTTACTTAAAATAAACCATCAGCATTGAGCTACCTACTGTATTTTTTTCAATAAAGTTGTCAAAAAAGACAAAAAGGAATAGCTATAGGCATAGAGTTTAAAATATAACTTTAAAAATAGCCTGTTGATTCACTTGGCAGTGATAAAATGCAATTTTTGTTGATAGGTAACATAAAATAGGTATATGGTAAGAAAATATCCAGTTACCGTTAACAAGTCGGAGTCAGAGTCGGTCCTTCAAATATCCAGGAGTCGGAGTTGGATGTTCAGAGTCCCGACTCCCCAGCCCTGCTTTATAGCTGGCCTCCATCAGATTATTTGTCAAGTTCACAAATTCCCCTTTGAAGATCATCCATTCCTTGGAGCTCACATTGTTGCAGAGCAGCAGTTCATTTCTCCTATGTCCCACTTCTAAATTTCCATGTTGGCCATTTTCTGAAACCTGCAGTTGATGGAGCCACTCCAATACTAGTTACAATGGGATACTGGTTGCTTCCCATATCTTCTTCTGTTGTTACAGCTAATGTGGGCTGAAAGTTTGCAGAGACGAAGGTCAAATCAAGTGTAGAAAATGAATTCTGGTAAACATTGTAGTAGGTTGCAAGGAGGAAGGAGTTATTAATGATATAGAAGGATCATCCAGCAACATTTGAGCCATATTCTGACCAGTGGTGTTGGCCGGCTTTGTAAGTTCCTACACTGGATGATGAGCATTAAAATCCCCCACTACAACACAAACAGGTTGCAACTGATTCATCTAGTGTATTAGCTTCCTTGTAGTTACTATTTTGATCGGGTTATAAGCACAGAGCACAGAAATTGGAGTACCATTTTGCAAGTAAATGCTAATTCCCAACGCTTCAAGACAACTGGGGAAAAATTTTGTCAGTTGAAGCTCAGCATGGGTGACATCACTCCTAACAAGTATTGCCACCCCACGACCAGCATACACATCTATTCTGTGCATGTAAATTGCTGTGTACCCATCAAAACATGGTTCAAAATTTGGCAAAAGCCAAGTCTCATACACACACACAATGTGTGGCTTGAGGGTGTATAGTGTAATTTTTAGGTGACTTAACTTATTGCAAACACTTCTGCAATTCCACTGAAATATATTTAGTTCTTTTTGTATATCCTGTTTGCTGTTTTATTGGTGAATTCAGTGCCAATAAGATTTTGTGAAGCTGTATTATTGATATGGAGTTTTCCAGTTGAATTTTTAGTTAGAGTCCCAGTATTGTGCTTAGTTTTTTGTGTGGGTTAGTTTGTCCAATGACAGAAGGTAAAATATACATGGGAGGGAAGATTCTTGAAATTTTCCCAATAGTCTTCTGGGAGATTATGTAAGAGCATTGAGATTTGTCCAGGGATTGTTGAGAATTTTTTGATAGAGCATGTTGAGGTTGAAGTTGAAATGTTTCTGCAGCAATTTTATGTACCATCTCTGGTGCATCCAACTGAACACCTTTCTGACTTGCAGCAGTAAATATCCTTATCAGGAAATAGTGATGATAGTGATGTGTTTTTGTTTAGGTGTATGGAGTTCATCAATGGTTTGGATACCAACAGTCTTGGTTTTTGGTGTTTTTGGAATCTGTAGATTGCCAGTCTGGTTGATGTCTTGACAGAGTTGTGTTAGTAGGCAGCACTGATTGAGGTTAAGATGGTGGTGTTGCAGTTTTTTCAAGTACTTGCTGTACTGCATCTCTGTAAGATAACTTTCGTATTTGGCATGTTTTTTCCCTTCTTTTGCTCGTTTCATTTTTGGGCATCCTCCATAATTGGCTGTATGGTTACCACCACAGTTACAGCAATTTAACCCTGTGGTTGTGTTACACTCATTGCTGGTGTGGGGGCCAGTGCATACAATGCAGTGAGAAGCATATCTGCAGAATGCATCACTGTGCCTGAATCATTGGCAT
>VCRD01000479.1:77482-88303 GCA_006783055.1 Trinorchestia longiramus
TTGTATGACCAGTACTACACGAAAAGTGCGTGCACGTTGTACTCAATGGGATATCCTAGTTCTGGTCATACCTTGACCAGATACCAGAACTCGGGTATACCAGAACTCATACCCTGGCCAGATATAGTACTAATTTCTAATACTAATTTTAGGTTCCTTATCCGAAACATCTCTACACGGACCTAGCGGAATTTAAGTATAAGTTTCTATGGAACCATTTGAATGCAAGTCAAACATACGAGGAAGCCCGGTAACATTAATTAGAAGAATAAAAGACAACAAAACATATTAATTTATTTCGATGAGAATAAATCAGAATGTATATTGGTAGAAAATAAACAAGTTCAAAAATATTTAGATTTTTGCTTAATTTGCTTGATTTTTCAGGCTATGTAATATTATAAAATACACTGCAGTGAATCACAGAAAGAAAAAGAAAAAACGCATATCCAATAAATTAATCAAAGATAGTTTTATGTTTCACATTCTTTCGTATGTGTTTCAGTTATTTGAATTTTAGTCATTATCGTGTCGCTTAAATGATCACTTATTTATGTTATATAAATAAGAAATGCTGAACGATACAGTGAGCCTAAGTAACGGAGCTGTGCATTGTCAGCGTGAATCAAACATTGGCAAATATGCCTAATACAAAGAAAACTACTCATTTCAAGGGAAACTATTCTACTGTTGTAGGGTCATTTTATGAGATTTAAGTTGAGAAGGACAGTGTGTCATCGAACATGTCTTCAATAATTCCGGCAGCTCATCAATACAAATGGTTCACTCCTTCTAATTCTAACCGCTTTTTATCAAATCATGAGCTCGAAAGTATGATAGATGAACAAATTTGACATCAGGAAAGTTAAATCGGTGCGAGTATTTTGCCCCTTGGCAAACTGAGGCACTGAGAATACATGTCCCAAGTAATAAGTTTAAGGATATTCATCTTGAACATAATTGTTAGTAAAGAAAAACTAAATTCAGTAAAATACCTGAAGTAGTGACTTAAAATACAGTTCATGAGCAGAATGGAGTGTTGTATTAAACGATCAAGTGAGTTCACCTTTCTTAGCCACTAAAGAATGCACGTAACTTTTTTGCACTTTCAACAACTTTTATGCAATTAAAAGTTCCTTCACGTCATTTTATTATTTCATTAAGTTGTTATTCTCTAAAAATAATTTATTTATAACGCATAAGCGCAATAGTTAACATATATATTTTAAAACGGACGAAAGATGAAAATCAAATATTCCATTTTTGAATAGATTTAACTAGCAAAAACATACCAGTGAAAATTATGATGTTACACGGGTAACTTCAGTTACGTTGAAATAACGACCAATGTTCTGAACAATTTCCTGGGAAGGGTAAAAAGGTCTTGCATTGTAAAATTGGCATTTTATTAGTAGGCTAGTACAAAGTCGCAACATAACTACGCGTAAATCCGTATCAACCCTTTTGTTTAATGTTCAACTGTATCAGTGTATAATCTTTTATCCAGCCAAGGTCTGTGTCTGGACTTTATAACCTATATTTCATTGTTATGGATGTATAACCATATTTATCCACCCTGTCCCCTTGCCGACACATAACAATTACACGAACTTACCACAGACCCCAAATGCCATAGATGCTTCAAATAGCAGCGCTTTTTGTATCATTAACTTTTGATAGGTTTGTAGCAATGGATTCAATTATGTTTGACACATTCTTTGGGTGAGTATGACTGGGAGTTTCAAGGCTTACCTGAAAGACGTACTTAAAGTTAGGATATTTCCGCGTATATACCTCCTCAGAAATTTTTACAGGCTTCATTTTGGACTCGACCTGTAGAGTTTCAAGATCTCTAGCTGGTCTAGAGTTTCCACGCTGATGTTTTTTCACACTGGTTTCATTTGTTGTTTGATTGTGATTTGACAACGAGATCATTTTCAGGTCCCCGTTTGAAAGGTTCTGAGTGGATCCTGACATTTTATGCAAAATCCTTGGGTGGTCTTTTACGGTAGCATTACCTACTCGTAGAGATTCATTTTCTCCCTTCACAGAGTCTGAAAACTTGACCGTATTTGAATTCCGACCGAAGCTAGTCCCATTATTTGAGTCGTTAAGGCTAGAATTTGGTTTTTGGTAATCATTGTGGGTAGAGGATAAGTTAGAATTGATATTTGTCTTCACTTTGGTGTGGTTGGTATCACGAAAATGGTTCTTAAAAGAATTCAAAGATCCAATCGGAACTGGCTGCAGGGATAATTCCTTTGTACCATTGTTCTTCAATTTTGTTAGAGACCTCTTATTATAGCCAACAGATTGGATCTCTCTCTCTTGTCTTGCGTTGCAGTTTGGCTTAGTCTTTTTCCCCAGCTGGTTAGGTTTAGGCATATTTTTAGTCTTGAAATGCCCTTCGTGATGATGGTGATCGTGATGATGGGAGTCGCTGGGGCTTAGTTCATTCATTTCTGTAGAGGGTGGAACCCGTGTACCAGATCTCAATTTGCACTTCTGACCTGGTAGATTTTTAATGACCATCTCATTTTCGTCCGAAGGAAAGTCAGAATCTTCTGTGTCCACTGGAGCTGCCTGACAACTTGCCACCAGCGCCAGAGCCAGAAGTATGCTGAACATTTGAAGCTTTCGATTCATTTCTGAAATAGTTAAAAATAAATCAAAAAGTTTGTCTACAAAGCTTTTCAACATATTTAAGAATTTGTAATATCGATATTTCGACGAGCAGTCAACAATGCTTGACGATCTACTTGTTGGATCAAACATCACCGTTACAATTGTTCACCTAGAAAAGACTTGCCCCCTCTCAAAATACTGCTATGAAGTATAATATTTAGAAATATACGGTAATTATGGTTGCAATTAAGTTCATTTTTTTTCAATAATCTCTTACATCAGCTGATGTCATGGATAACATTCTTCAATCTATTCCACGAAAGTAAGTTGTTTTTGGCTGTTTTCAGAAAATGGGTAGCATAAAAATAGTACAACTGCAATGAATTTATGATAAAACTCAGAAAGTGTTATTTAAAATCTTAATTAACAATTGCTATTCCATTTTATTATTAATTATTATAGTTTAACTCTTAACACTTGTATTCATATAATTTTTTTCTAATTTATAGATTCAATGAAAAAATTAGTTACAGTTTAAAATCAGCTTGATTTAATGAGATACTCGTTTATTCTGCATGCTAAATGTTACTGTTATCTCTCGAATTGAAAAAAATGGTTTTGTTAAACTATTGTAGTTTCGGAGCCAAATTACATTTAGTAAAATGCCTTTACTTTCAGTTTAAATTTTCGGAATGTTTATTCTGTTGATAAAATTAGGAGAGTAAAAACTGTAAGAAAGTTGAACATATTTTGGGATTAGGATAGTACAGTGGAATGTCGTCGCCCAATTTTTTAAATTTTGTTCCGTGAACATTAAAGATTCTCACTCCTACTCTTTTAATCGCCGGTGTACGACAAACCAAGTCCTAAATAATAAATGCATCATTTGGGCGTATTTATTTTCTACGATTAAATACGATCATTAACTACAATTTATACGAGGCATTTGAAACTAAAATAAAAATGGGAACTGAAAGGTATTATCCAAACTTTAAAAATATCATCCGAGTCAAACTTTAGCTCGAAATATGGTCATGATAAGCATAAAAAGTTTGTACACTTACTCTCACTGACGAAGCTGAAGTTTCTAGAAAAAATATGTGCTTTGGACGGATGCATCAAGCGAACTGAATGACTGTTGATTCCGTGGCTGTCTTCTTATATTGGATTCATGATAGGTTGTTTAGTTGATCAATTAAACATTGCTTAATGAGCTCACGACCATTGCTCATTAACACTTGCATCACTATCGAGTGTTATTTCCACCACACGTGAAGAAACATATCGTGCACTCGTGAGTGGAACTGCTGGTAAAATCCGGTAATGCCTGAGCTATTCATACAGCGGGTCTGACTTGTTAATCTATTTCTATATGCGTAATTAAATGTCATGTGGTCGCTGGACTATGAGTGCAATGAATATAACAGCTAGCAAATGAGTCTCCCTTAAGAAATCTACTATCTATCTTGTGGGACACACAAGAAACAAAAGCTCAGCTCAGGCATTGTTTTACCCAATTTCAAGTACTGTCAACAAATTTTTCCTCTGGTTAGAGTTAATAGCATCTAAACGTTTTTTCATCTATGTCGAGTATTTTTCATTATATTGTGAAAGTTAAATATTTCGTGATCTATTTTTAGTATTTTCATTTATGCTACATATTTTGAGGTAAATTAATTGTTATAACACAACCATGTTCAAGTTAAGGCGTATGAGATAGTGTTTGATCAGCATGAATTATTGCAAATCTTTAGAGATTGCAGCCGTCAGATTCCTACATCAAGAAGAATTATAAATCCAATGTACTAATTCTAGACGAACACTAATGTGCAGCCGCCCGTTTAATAGCATCGGAGAGTTACTTCGTAATTTTACATTTTACGTTAGACCTAGTGGAGCAGACGAAAAAGTTTATCCTCAGCGGAAGCAACTGGCTCACCTTCACAGAGAGGACCGAGAATGCATGTAATAAATAGCATGAAGCTTTATTAAAATCCAGACACAAATGCTGGAAAAGATCACCGTGTTCTGGATGTCACAGAACCTCAAAATATGGGACGCACTCCTAGATTTGTCAGCACTTACTGTGATGTAACAAAAAATATTAATATTATTGTCAGTGGTTTCTAAAGCTGTTCCACAAGATAACGCTTCAATTTTCCGTGTTCACCCATGAGCGTATTTTTAAAATCAAACTCCACTGAAGTCTACTTACTAGTTTTATAATATGAATAGTAGTATGTTTAACTTGGAAAGATTTTATTAACAAATAATAGTAACAAAGTATAGTCTTCCAAAGTTTGTCGTATTAAGATTCAAATCTGCTCAAAATTCTATCATAAAATTTAAATTCTGTTCAACTTAAAACTTACTCTATATATTACTTCTGGTAATTAATATTTTAGATGTTACTGTCATGTGAGTAATGTAAAGATATAAGGATGAATTCAATAATATACTATTTATACATATGTTATTCGAAAACAGGACGCTAATGTTACGTACCTTCTTCCATCCATTTAAATTCTTGCCCTAAAAAAGTTGAAGGTATTAACAAGTGAAATGTCCAACAAAACATACGGGTTGTAGGAATGCATCTTGACCATGGGTTCTCTAATTCGGGTGCATGATCCACCATGAGGTGTTTGAGTATACCAAGGAGGATATACTTTTTTCAAAGCGAAAACATGGCTTAAAGCGGCAAAAACAGAGTTATGTTATACACAATTCATACTTAGATCATGTCTAGAAAAGTTGTACGTTCACAGACTTTTGACATCCACAGGGGGTCTGTGGGTGGAACGAGTTAGGTTAGGCTTTACTTTACTTTACGGCTTTACTCTTACGAAGGTACAGAAAATATCTGCATGATAATCGTTGTGTTTATTCGATTTATTGGTGCACAGAAGCTACGCTTGTGTTCTTGTGCTATGCGTATGGTAATTGGCTCCTTTTGTGACTCCTGCTTACTATTCATAAGGGGATTACAAAACCAGACTTTATCTCCAGAGAATATATCTTCATAATGTATGATCACACATCACGGTCAGGCATTTTGTGCGTCCACACATTCCTAAAAACTGTGGTATCATGATGTAATGTTTTGTATAAGACATATTGTGTGAATAAATGGACTCTATCGTAATCGATGATGACCTAGTGTCGTCTATCGTGGTTGATGTGATCGCCGGTGACTGAAGAGGCTAATCCGGGAACCCCACCGCCATCCACACTCTGAGCATTCATGTCTAGGTGCAACGGTGTTATCCTGCAGCTGGGCTCTCTCGTGTCGTCGCTAGCGGTACCCGTTACGTGAGTATATTCTATTGATTTCAAAATGGTACGCTCCCCTGTGGCAGGTGGAGCACCATGCTTCGCGATCTACAGCGAGCGGAACTGCGAGCGCAGTAGCATACATTCAGTGCTGGTCAAATTTGCTCTGTCGAATATATCATGATGCAGCCCCCTGTTCTTCCAGGATAGTCCAACAGTCCCACGAAAGCAGCTGATGAGAAAACGTTCAAGTTACTTCACGTGCTAACGGTACACGGTCCATGATTCACGGTCATATATATAGAAGTGTTGTCAGGAAGGCAACTCGATTCACAGCAGACTTGGTTTGAATACTAAGGTCGTAGTTGAAGATGACTCTATGACGCATTATGGCAGCGGCAGCAAAGCACAATTGATCCTGTACTCTAGCTTCACATCGGGGGGAGCAGTCGCTGGAAAGTAAACAGCCCACGTATTTGAAGTAAGCAATATTTTTCATCTCAATCCCATTCACTCTCATGGTAGGCAAGACAGCATGTGGGGGCCACTGCTACGCTGATGCATGACCTGATTCGTTTTGCTGATCCGTTGATCCAACGCTAATCCGTTTTGTCCGTACGAGTATATGAGTCCCAGACCGCTGTGCACACAGGCAGGATGGTGAAGCGCCACCTACAGGTAAGCGTTGTCTTCAGCGACTACAATAGAACACAATCATACTAGAGCACGTCCTCGCTTATAGCGGTTTCAAATTGAAGATGCTACCGTTGAGACTGTATGTTAGACTGACACCGACGTTTGGGACCACGGGCTGTCGGTGGAAGAAGATGGCAGCAGCAAGATATACATTAAATATCACAGGCGGAATGACACAACCCTGCTTCACTCCGACTGCAACATCAAACTTCTCTGTCTTCACTCCAACGACAGACATCACAGCGGTCATGTTGTCAAAGAACGCCCTGGCCACTGCAACAAACTTGCATGGGCATCCAAACTTTCCCATTAAGAGTCACAGCATATGTCGATTTATGGTGTCGAAGGCATTCGTTAAATCAATGAAAACCATGCAGAGTTGACGATTCTAGTCTAGTGCCATTTCCTGAAGTTGTCAAACAAAAAAAACATGTCTATGTATTGTCTATCGTTCCTTTCTGAAGCCTCTCTAAGATTCTAGGCCAACTCTGTGAACGATGTGAGCGTTGAGACGGCACAAGAGAAGATTGGCTAAAACTTTTCCAACTACTGGCAGAAGAGAAATTTTTCTTCTTCTCCTGCATATCGGACGATCCCTTTCTTCTTGTATATAGCGATGATTGTACTATCTTTCCACTGCTGAGCTATCCGGTTGGTGCGAAAGTAATGACCGATTTAAGACCTAGATTAAAATATGAATAACTTAATCGATATGAAATATTTATGCATTTATATAGTTTCCATTGTTTTCAATGGCTTCGTTTCATCTACCAAGTAGCTTATATACGCCCTAGTTGTAAAGTTCCCCAGTTTTGGAAGCAAAATATGAAGTCAATTCATTTTAAATTTCTTCTTTTATACTCAACCTAAGATCATTCAAATGGTTCTGTAGGCCTCAGAATTAATGGTAACCTGCAGTTGTAAGGTCAGCAGAATAAGGAGGATGTGACAGTATTTTCCAACTAAGCATTTCCAAGAGGCTTTTGATCAGTCGAGCTGTGCGAGGCTGAGCATTGTCGTGATGAAGGATAATACCTTTTCTGTTGGCCAAGGATGGATGCTTTTCGATCAATGTTGCTTATAGTCGACGAAATTGCTGACAGTAAAGATAAGCATCAATTTTTTGGTTACTGTCTTACAGTTCAAGTTGAATTATTCCTCCAATGTCCCACCAAATACTCAGCCTGATCTTCTTTGGATGTAGTTTTGCTCTCTGTTGTTGGCAAAGGTCTTTTAACAGCATCGAAGCCTTTTAACAATATGGCAGAGGATTCCTTTTCATCTCCTGTAACAACCCTACCCAAAGAATGATCGAAACCCTACCCAAAGTAGTGTTTGACAACAATCAACGCGCGATTGGCGGTTCTCTGGAGTCAGCTCATGAAGGATCCCTTTTCCAGCCACTGAAACCTTTTCATTGTGCTTCAACTCCCGTACCACAGTTTTACGGACTACGATCAATTATCCTGCTAGCTCCCTAGAGGTAATGGTACGCTGCCTGAAGTAGGCCCTTCCAAAATTCCGGAATCAAGTATTTTAAGACGACCTTCTCTTGGTTATTCTTCCAAAATGAAATTCCCATTTCGATAACGAGAAAACCATCTCCTGCAAGCCCTTTCACTCACTGCATTATCTTCATGACCACATTCGTTAACACCTCTACTAAACTCATACAATAGCCAATGCTTAATGTGTTCCTTGGTTGAAACAAACATGGGTGTCAATTGACATGAAAAATACCGATGAAACAACAATTATCTGATACAAAACAGTTGACTTTAGTTTCAAAAGTTCGTTAAAATCATAACAGTAGGAATATAATTAAAAATTTTCATACGAACATTAGTTTCAAAATTCGGTCATTTCTTTCATACCAACCTGATGCATCTTCCACTCTCCAAGTTGCACACTCGAGTATGAAAGAACTAATCTAATACTAAGAATATCCGTCGTGTATTTATATATTTATTTATTTATATATTTATTTACTTATTTGCTAGTGTACCCAGCCGTCAAAAATGACGGCAGAGATTTTGTGATAATACCCGTGCCATCAAAAATGATGGCAAATACTGTTGGAAAGATATTAAATAAATTTACATATAAGAATGCAATGCAATGTATTATATATTTAGTTTTATATATATTTACAAAGGACAAACGTTTAAACTTCGTATTTCTTTAATGACAACATTCCTAGTGAAAACTAAGACACTTAGTTTTCTACTGCTGCAATTGACTCTGCAATTCGTGTCATATTCAGGTACAATGTACCCGAATCATAGGGCAATACCCCGCCGAACTCGATATCCACGATATACGGACTCGAGTATATAAAACTCTGGATCTCTCTAATTTTTTTGAAAGTGACACGAAACATATAAATAAACAAATATAATATATAAATAAACAATTAAATATATAAATAAATAAATATATAAACACATGACGGTTATTCTTAGTATTAGATATACTTATTCGTGGATACCGAGTTCGGCGGGGTATTGCCCTATGATTCGAGTACATTGTACCCGAATATGACACGAATTGCAGTCAATTGCAACAGTAGAAAACTGTCTTAGTTTTCACTAGGAATGTTGTTATTAAAGAAATACTCAATTAAAACGTTTGTCCTTTGTAAATATATATAGAATTAAATACATTGCATTGCGTTCTTATATGTAATTTTATTTAATATCTTTCCAACAGTATTTGCCATCATTTTTGATGGCACGGGTATTATCATAAAATCTCTGCCGTCATTTTTGACGGCTGGCTACACTAGTTCGTCTATAAATAGCTTCAAAATAGTTGATCAGCGCCTAAAAATATCTATATTCTTATATTCATAAATCTATCTAATCTAATCTAATTAATTGAATGATAAAGTAACAGAAGTATCTATCAAATATAATTTTTTTTTATTGTTTGCAGGTGTGTGATAGAATTCATTGGTATAATTAGATCAATTTAAAAGCTTCTTTCAAGAAAGGCTCGTAACAATTAACGTGATCAGCATGAAATATTTTAATCATTGTTCCTTTTTAATAGAGACTGAAATTTCACAGGATAAAGTTCATAAGGAATTACAATTTTTCGCTCAAAGAATGGTTTCCATTGCCCATCATAATTTATACATACGTATATTCGTTTACGTTTTTACTCTGTTCGATCCGAATGTGTTGACCAGCATTGTAATCTTTACCAAGATATTATTGAACTCAAATAAGTTTGACCTTGTCTCATCAGAACATTATAATTACTATGATGGGTGTCACGGAAAATGTATACATCGGTATCAACGATACCTATGTATGTATATTCAGGTTTGAAAATTTATCATTTCGGAAGATTGATTTTAAAATCTTCATATCAGTACCGTTGATACAGATTGATACATTATTCGTGGATGTACATATATAACGTAGCAAATGCAATCCTGGTACAGTTGGTTCGTTGGATGTTGAAACGACGACTGAACCAATAAAATTTCTAACGAAATTTAATAACGAAATTGCCTTTTTTCGAGATAAAAATACATTGAATATAGAAACACTAATAGACCCACACGTGAAAATTCACGTGTTTTTTTTACTAAATTTTTTCCTTTGATTTGCTGGTGAACGCGGACTTTGAGAAGGAGTTTCCACATTGGAATATATGCCTTTGGTATCCACAATACAATGTTAACAATAAATGTATACTCTACCGAATTTCCTCCTATCTAAATCCTTAAGAGCGTGACAGAGAGATGGATTAAGCAAACAAGCAATAAAATGTATATTATTATATAGTGAAGTTACAAGGAGTACAAAAAATCTTATTTTTAATCGTTTGCTATTCAAATTGTGAGCTCAGAATTTGTAGGAAAAACAATATATTAACCACAAGAGCATCAAATTAATTTTGAAATAGAATGGTTTAAGTTCAAGACGCTTAAATCATCAGTTATCTACTTATACTAGACAGTTCCCGTGGAAATTCCACAATTTGTACGTGACTAATTTACAATTAATCTAATGATGAATATATTAAAGACTTACGACAAACTTTTGTGTATTAAATAAATGCTTTTGATTAATATATATAGAACTTTCATCCTGTATCTTATCTACTACGTAATAACATGGCCCTGATAGTATCCGTTGAAATTATTTGGCTTAAAAGTAATAAAATTACGGATCTATGAAACAAAATACATATTTTACTTCTACCAGTGGTACTATC
>VCRD01000479.1:88732-140636 GCA_006783055.1 Trinorchestia longiramus
AGTTCAGTTCCAGTCTCAGTCTACGAATTTCTCAATTTCGGTCCTTGATCTCGGCTTTAACTTCTACTGATTTTGATCGTGTCAAATAATAAATCTGCAAGCTACGAAGCCGATCGTATCACTTCCCTGGAAGAACCTCACTCACGAAATAATCACTACAGAAAATAATACGTTCCTTAAAGTGGTGACTCTAAACTCGTGACCCTAAAGTGGTAACCCCAGAAATAGTTCGTACTCCAAACATGTTCATGAAAAATATTCATTTAGAACACAATAATTCGTCGTAAATCTTTAAAACATTTGTCTTTGTAATCATTTCAAATTATTCAAATCTAAACTGTGACATTTTCATGAGAACTATCTTGCTTTTTAGAATGCTCAGCAACACGGGTCCAGAATACAAAATAATAGAAACATTGGTTTGAAGACACGACTGTGGTTTAGTGATGTTACCCATTATAACATTATTATTTTCTCTGAATTTATCTAAGAATATTTTTCTTTGGCTAACGTGTTTAATTTGAAATGAAGGGTTCGATTATAAAAGGAAAGAATCTAATATTTTACATTGATACAGCTGTCCCGTCACTGTTGCTTGACAGAGAGAAACGTAGAAAAAGCGAAAGAAAAAGAGGAAAAAAGGAAAAGAAAATGAGAAATAGGGAGAGCGAGATGAAGCGAGAAAGGGATAGGGAGAGACGAAGAAAGTAGGAGAGAGAGATTTTTGGGATTTTTAATTCTTAATATTAACATTTTAAAAGCAGTGATGTTGCTCCAAGTATCTATTCTGATCCTCTGTGCAAGAAACTTCAAGTAGAGGCTCGTAGGGGCGCTTCGATGAACTTGATGAAGAACTTGTCTTACTCAAAGCGTCCAGCGTCGCAGCATGCAGGACAGGCTTCTGGTCAGGCGATGATCAGGCAAAAATAAACCAAGGAGGCTGCATAAATTGAACTCGGGTTACTTAATTCAGCTTCACGTTATTTCAGAGAACTTGTGAAATTGCTAGAGAGGAAATTATATGATACCTCACACATTCTTGTACGCATATGCATTTGATCAAGTACTATTACACACAAGGTCTCTGGTGATACATTACAATAGTTTATAATTAACGAGATTTGAAATTTTAGGGGATCACGCAGCTTAAATTACGTATACCTGATTAATTTTCAATTCTGTGAATTTGTCAATTTTATTAGCAGGAAACCATTAAAATTAAAAAAAAAAGTGTATGGATGAAGTCGACTATTTTCATTCTCCAAATAAAACTGTAAGAGATTTATCTAACTTTAAATTTCTATCGTCAGGTACTTTGGAAGGAAACTTATTGGGGCGTATGAACTTTATCAACTACTCCTATACTGCATGAAAAACTCCCTAGCTTCTAATGTGACTCATTCACAACTTAAACTCAATATCAATTTGACACTTGCTCAAATTTTTTCTATTTTTTGTTCCATAAAAACAATCAAAATTTCATTCTGTTTTACCAGGAACAGAGGAATTTCATAAGGAAAGGTATAATACATGGGGACCCAAAAAAATGACTGAATATTCTTTATTATTTATTGACATTAAAATACTAATTACGGGCATAAGATAGATGTTGTGTTAGTTATTACTTGCATGAGTATGACTCCTTTTATCACGGATAAGCTCACTCAACAAAAGCGAGAAAGCATTGGCGTTTTAAATATAAATAAATAGTTTTAAAAATCGTGATTTTTTTACCCTGTACTAAAGAAAACATAAAGAAATTGACGGCGTTAGGAAGAGTAAACGAAATTCAAAACATGAAAGATTGATAGTACAGTACAAGCTATTTCAATGTATGCATTTCACTAGACAACTGAAGAAATACTATTCTATTTTACACAAGCAAATACACTCTGTACTCAACCGCAAGTAATTTCATTTTATTTTAGAAGAAAGCTTAAGTAATCTCATTTTGGCAGATCTGTGAATAGACGCCAGCAAAATCATTATTTCCACACCCTGTATTAATATCAACTCTACATTTTTCATAAGGATATATGCGCAATTTCCCCATAGCTTCTTCCACTTACTCTCTTCATCTCCCACCGTTTTGATCAGAGTTGCTTCAAGCAGCGAAGTGGATTCATTAAAAATGTGCTTCTGGTTCAATTTAGTTAGTTTTATCAGCGGTCGTCCCCTCCCAGCTGCTCCTGCACGCATGCATAATTTGCTCCCCTACAAACACCCACAAAAATGGTCCACACAATTGTTCTTTGGAACTAGTACTTCTGAAACTGCTCAGCTGTGAGCCGAAACTTTACGTTTCTTTTTTCTCAATTCCATTCTGTTATTGAATTGCTAAATTCAATTTTCATACATTTGTTGTATTGAAAATTTCAATTTTCATTCATTTATTGAATAGCTAAATTCAAATTTCACACATTTTTTAAACTGCTGAGTTAAATTTTCATATATTTTTTGAATTGCCAAGTTTAATTTTCTTCCATTTCTTGACTTGTTAAGTTAATTTTCCTATATTTCTTGAATTGTTAAGTTCAATTTTCATACCCTCGTTTTGGTAGAGGTAAAATTTTCATTTTCAAAATCGCTCGCACTGAACGTTTTAATATTCCCAAACGTCTTGTCATTATTTGGTTTCAGTGGAATGTTTCATTGACGTCTATGTTAAATTTAGGTAAACAAGTTTTATAACGTGGTCATTTTCTTCCTAGACTAGGTATTGAATATTAATGCTTGATGTTCTACACTCACAGTTTCGAATTTAATAGGACTGCCATTTTAGTTCTCATTTTAGTTTTATAATCGGAAGTGTGATTGTGTTCAACCACAAGTGGTGATTTACAACAGTTTTATTAACATAATTTCTTGAAGTTCATGACATTTACTCACGCTGTAATAAAATTTTCAATGATGTGCAGTCATCTTATTTTTATCAATGATTGTTTGTAAAGTTGGATTTCACAAACATTGCACGTTTCATGTTTACGATAAATTTACTACAGTTTTCAACCAATTTTGTCCATTAAATGTGTTTCTTTTGTTATATTTTGAATGTGATATAGCACGGTCGATTTCACGTCTAAAATATTTCCCTCAGTTATTAATATCCACCCCTATTTCGTGTAAAAAAGCTGTCCAATATGGCCTTCCTACTTCATTTTTCCAGTAAAGTAATAACAACGTGAAAATTTTACTGGAAAAAAAATTAGTCAGAAATAAATATGCTTCATTAATTCCTTAAATGTCCACTTATCGCAATATTTTGTCGTTTTGTTGGGTTTATGTTTATAAGGTTTATCCATTCGTCCGTCACCCGGACTGGGGAAGTCGCTGAAGCCCTGACCAACTGTGTTGTTTATCTACGTACCACGCTGCACGAAAGTAAAAACAGGGTAAGACTTGTTTTCAATTTCCACAAAATTAAAGAAAACAATCCAGAAGGAGGGAGTCAGAAACGCCTCCTCTTTTGTACACAATATGCTCGTCATCGTCTGTCCCTCATATCATTAAAAAATGGACCTGTTCCTCTCTATTAATGTTATTTTACCAGATAGTTTGAAATCCTGTGCAAAATAGAACATTTCTCTTCTGAAGTTCCACCTGTTTGTTCCTATCATCGAGCTTCCTAGCTTCACCCTTGTGGCAATCGAGTTTTTCCCTTTAATCAAGTAAGCGCTTCGCTCTCCTACTTTTCTTCCTTCTCTCTCCCTCTCTCCCTCTCTCTCTCTCTCTCTCTCTCTCTGTCTCTCTCTCTCACACACCCTCTCTCTCTTGCCCTGGATCGACTACGTTTAATTGAATTGTAAGCTTCAAAGCTATTCACTTTATTTTCGTCCAAGTTGTGCAGAGAAAGTCTCGTACGTTGCAAACACGATAGACGATCGAGTACTTTTTCAATTCCTTTTCGAAACTTGGGTAAAAAACTTGAACTAGGAACTGATTACTCAATAATCAGCCGATCGGCGCTGATGCTTCACTTGAAATACACTCCAGTCTTTTACGGAAGTTCTCTATGCAATCGATGAAGATCGCTGTCCAGTCCTCCAATGAAGAAATTTTTGCGCCGACTTTTGAGCGAAAACATGTCGTGGAATCGTAAACACGCCATTTTGTACACGTCATGGAATTGGAAACCAATTAATGAGAACCATCCGTATTAAATGAGTTCTTCCTGGAACCATCTAAATACGAGACAAATGAAAAATGAGCATAACTAACAACACCTGTTCCTGTAACTATATTTCAATGAACAGAAACTCAATAATTTCAAAGTGAATCCAATGAACTCACGAAACCATTGAAGAAAATTGTAAAAATTATTTGATTAACTTACGGGAAAACTTATAAACGGGAAAATTATACAAAAAAGAAACTAGTTTGAGAGTTTATGTTTTATATATGAAGATACAAGTAAAGTTTTCAAATTCTATAGATTTTTAGCATTATTTATAAAAGGAAAAAAGTGCGACATGGTTTCTGATTGGTTTCATAGTTTCTACAAGTTATTGAGAACACCTTTTATAGTACATTATAATTCACAAGTCTGATAAGAACCTAAAATTTCTGGCAGTTTAATAGCTTTTTTTCAGTGAGAACCTAAATTTTTTATTATATAATTTTATACCTACGTATTTTTCACCAGGAGCGACCGTGCAGGGATGCGGAAAAGATATTTTCACTGCCTATTTTGATGTTTTCCAAACGTACTTGTCAATATCCCCTCGTGTACAGTTACTGAGGAAGTGCTTGATTTACACCCTATGTTTTCGATAACAGTCATTATAAAATTCCCACTTATTGATTTTCTTATGTTTGTACGTTGTAAAATCGTAGGAATCCTTTTGCACGGAAAGAAAATTTAATAATTCTTGCGAAGAACTATGTATAATCTCTGGAACTAGAACTATGCAATTGGAATAATTCTTGCATGCGCTTATATCCAAATATGGAAACGGTGCGCAGCGTACTTAAAAAAGAATTGATTACGCAGTGTTGATCCTGAAGTACAAGTAAAAGGTAGTGAGTGTTACGTTCAACTCAGTGAATGGTGTGTTCAAGATTCCCAAAATTCCAAAGCTAAATGATGTAAAATTAATTATAACAAGTTTCCGGGTCTTCTATTTCATTCGTATTTATGTGGTTGTATAATTGACTGAAAATTTGAATAATTTAGCCAAGGCCTTCTTACATCTTTAAGAAATTAGTTCTATGTCTGTAAAAGAACGTCCACAATCGTGTTTTCTTCGTTGTCTTCTAATGAGAAAGATACTGCTGCAAAATTAGGCCGTCCGACAGTAGATGTATAAATATATGTCAGGAAAATGTAGGTACTAAATATTTTTTGTTCAACGATCTTATGATGTTTCGGTATCAATTTTCTTGTTTCATGTTCCTTCGTTTCAGCACAACATTAAAATAATTCAGAATAATTTCCGGGGGATGCACTTTCACTAATTTCAACTAACAATGCAATGCTGATAGTACCACGGATAAAACTGAAAAATGTATTTTATGTCGTAGATCCTCAATTTTCTCATTTTTACCGTAGAATTTCCACGGGTACTATCTAGGCAATGTTATCGGTACATAAGATACAGAATGGAAGTTCTGTATACATTCATGAAAAATATTCATTTAAAACGCAATAATTCATCGTCAATTTTTACTACGTTAATTTTTATAATAATTTAAACTAGTCAAATCTAAACTGAGGAATTTCCATGGGAACTATCTACTTACCTAATTATTCAAACGACTTAATAAATTCAACTAATTCAGTTACCTTGTCACTATTGATTATTTCCCTAATCTCTAATAATTTGTGGTTTTATATTAAGTATTAATTTAATTGTAGATGCCCAGACCAGCGATGGTACCACCCATTATTAAAATTTCAAAATCTAACTAAATGTAGTCCACATTTGAAGCCGTCGGACAACAGGCAAATATCATGATCAAAGCGATATTTTACTCTAATGTATCAGATGAATTTCTTAACCTGTTCTCGTACGTCTATTTTCTCGTTACAAAATTCAAGAATGTTTGCTAAGAACCAGCGTAAATTTAAAAAAATTGAAGGGATATGTTTTTATGCCTTCATATGGCTGAATGAATTTTATGCCTTCATGTAGCCCTTATCATATGGCTGAATGATTTCCTAAATGAACATAATAGTCCGGTCTCATAAAAAATTTTTTGCAGAGATTTATCTCACCTGCATTTCTGCACTGGTTTGATTTTGTAGAGGATGGATTGACTGACAGGCCTCATTTTTGATGCATAGGTGCTATGATGCGGAGCAGTCAGGTATACGCGACTCTAAATAAGAGCGTTAATTTATGCATAGGGTCTTGGCTCTCAAAAATGACTAGCACTCCAATACTTTTGTAAACATGTGCTGGGAGACACTCTAAAACTCTGTCATAATAAGTACCATCATGAGCTTTTATGCGAATATTATCATTCGTTCTTTGATCCTATAACGATGTACGATGACATTTTAAGGGAATTTCAAAGAAAGGACGAGGAAAACGTTTTACCATGGATCTTTTCGGTAAACGAATCGAAAATTGGTAGTAAAAACTTTTACACTCGAATGTTAGAACTTCCAAAACTTAGCCCTAGAGTTTGCATCTAGGCTAAACTTTATTCTATACGTTCATTGGTTGATGGACTCGGTTACGTGGAGAAAGTAGTCAACTTTTAGGAATTTAGCCTATCAATGCATAGCGTAAGTAAAAATTTACAACAATGAAGTTTTATAAATCTCAAAAAATAAAGGAGCTATTATAGTCAAATTTTCTGTAAAAGTATACCCGAAAATATTTTCTACGAATCACTGCAACAATTCAGGAAACAAACGAAAACTGAACACGTATCATTTCTGTGCAGTTGCGCATTGCATCATGGCGGTGGCACGTTCGAGGCGAGGTTTGTTGCAAGCAATAGTGCATTCACTCATTATTTTCACATTGATGCATTGATTTGTATGTGTAGTGTGTATACATGTTATATGATAGTGATTAATATACACTTTATGGTCAGACCGAGCCGGATTTTTTGTGTACATTTATGCACACTGTGCGTACAAGTGTACAGGAAGTCCTCGAGTTACGAACGAGCTCCGTTCTTACGGACGTTCGTAAGCCGGTTTAGTACGTAAATCAGAATTTAGGCCTATACGTCACGGAAATATGCACTTGCATACGTAAATTATACTAACTAACGATAAGAACATGTGCATAAGTATAAAATAAACAAAATATAAGTAAATTCAGGTTCAAACATGGGTGAAAACGGGAAAAAACACTATGGAGCGCGAAGATGAAAATGAAAACTGCAATCCAATATGGTGTACTGAGTGAGCATCTTCCTTGTTTATGTGCTACGTTACCATGTATTCAGCCGCACGAGCAAAACAACTAGTACTACGCTCGGTTCGCAAGCTACGAACGGATCGCCGTAAAGCGGAACATGAATTAATGGGATTTATGGGCTCTCGTTCGTAACGGCGAGTTGCCGTAAGTCGAAATGTCGTAAACTGGGGACTCCTTGTAGTAAACTTTTTCAATTATCAGGTTGAAAGAGATTGAAATTTTTCAGTTTCTAGATTGTATTCATGCCAACAATAGAGCCGGGGATATTATTCGTCACATGTCTCATGAATCCGGTAATGAACCTTCAGATGCTGATTATGATGCATTAGCTAAGGATTCTGCTGGTAACTTGAACAAATTCGATCCTAGACTGCTGAAAACAGAGTGCGATTTCTTTCTTCACATGTTATATGATCTCTCAGACGAAGATGATGAAACTAAATCTTCACCATAACCACCAGCTAAGAGGTGTAAAAAGACCCCTGTTACAATTATTACAAAGAAGAATTACAAAGATCTTTTGCAATTCCTTTTCATGCCTTCAGGAAGGAAAACTAAATGTTACCAGCAATGAAATGTGGGTGATTTTTGTGGTTATTTTATCGTCAGGTTATGCTAAATAACCGAAAAAATACAATATTGGTCACGTGAAAACAGTGTCATGCTTTTGAGTGATGCAGTACGATGTAACATATTAAAAAAAATATTCGTGAGCTTTATTGCATTGATAGTCGACAAAACGAGGGTTCATATCACCTACATGAATTGCGACCAATTCTGGATCATATAGAGGAAAAATATTTACAGCTGACAAGCTTTGAGGAACATTTATCTACTGATGAGTCGATGATATCTTACTATGGAAGGTATTTTGCTAAACAATACATCAGAGGGAAGTCCATACGGCTCGGTGATAAAATTTGAGCTTTATGTTCATCAAGCGGCCACATGCACGGTTTTGAGGTCTGCGTCGGGAAATCTTCGAATGATGTTCGTACAAATTTAGGAACTGGAGGAAATGTAGTGGTGGAGTTCATGCAAACTGTGATGTGCCGTCAAATGATGGTCTCAAGATATTTTTTGACTATTATTTCACATCATTCAAACTTTTACATCACGTGTCATCATTATGAATGTGTACAACTGGTGCTGTCAGAGCGAACGGGCTAATGGATTCTCCACTGCTAAAGATAAAAACTTTCCAGAAGAGAAAGAAATATTCACACGAGTTTTCTACGTCTCCTTCGGTACTTGTGATGAAATATTTAAATAATAATGTTGTATTCATTGTTTTATATTTTGATTCCACAAATAGAGGCACAGCGAAAAGATATTCAGTTCAGAAAAAACGGCTCGTTTCAACTCCTCGACCCCAAATTGTGCCAAACCATGACTTATACATGGTATGTATCAATATACTGAACTAATGGATTGCATTGTATAGCAGTGGTCTTCAAAATTTTATCCGCCACGACCCCCTTTAAAATATTTTATTTATGTACGACCCTTTTAACTTTAGCAAAATAAAGAATAACTTATAAATATAACAGAAAAATTTAATGTTTATTTAGAAATCAGGCCTACTGTTAATTATTCATCGTAAAAAATTGTATGATCTATCCTGAAATAACATTATTACTTATATTAGAAAAGTATGATCCTACATTTCACAACCCCCTTTGAATGGTTGCGCGACCCACCTGTAGGTCGCAACACACACTTTGAAGAACACTGTCGTATAGGACTCCAATGCGCTAGAAAAAAAATGGTGGTGGCCCATATTCATATAATTTTCTGACGTTGCAGTAGTCGATTCATGGATTCTCTGGAAAAGCCAAGAACAAAATAAACTGGTCTCTCTCATTCAATTCAGAAGAAAATTAGCAATAGCGGTTTGGAGGGAACACGGAACTCCACCAACACTGGAAAGACTGGTTGCCCTCAGCTATGTCTGAATGGACCACTGGAGGGGCAGTGTGATTGCAGATGTGTAAACTGCACTAGAAGAGTTAAATTTTTCTGAGAAAAATGCAATGTTGGACTTCATCCCAAATGCCATTAAGATTGTCGTAAAAATAACTCTCCATGTAAACACATTGACATAAACTATATTATGTTACATGTTAGCTAAATGTACATATGAGTGGATATTAATTCATGGATTTTATGCATTATTGATTTTAAGGACTATAAGCTGTTTGATGTTGTAATATGCTAAGGGAAATACTATAATGTGTGTCAAAACGTATTCAATTAGAAGTAAAAGCAATTAAGATGTTACGGTTTAAATATCGAAGTTTCTAGTTAATAAGTCCTTGGTATACATATAGATGTACACTTTATAACCTAAAAAGTATGGCAGTTAATCAAATAAAAATTTACACTCACACTGTTCACTACAAATGCATTAATCGATGTGAATTTAATTCTAAAAATATTTTTAAATAACGTTCATTCATTATTGGGTTAACTTTGTTGGACTCGGCAACTCTGGTATATTTTACGAAGTGCATAGTTTCTTGTCTCTCTTGCAGATTCAGAATTGGAATTGATCTCCATCTTGCACTAGCTTCATGATTTCAAATTTCAATAGGTGTTCGAATAGAAATTAATTAAAAAATGTGTACAAATTTTATCTGTGTTTTATATAGAGTTCACATTAGAAAATAATAAATTATAAGCGGTTCATGAAGGGCTGTTGAAATATGTACAATTCTTAACAGGTTAATGTTACAAGAATTTTCACTTCAAATGTTCTAAGTTTTCTGAGGGTCACTTTTTGACATCGACGTCTTTCTTAAATTTTCATTATTCCCGGTGGAAGAGTTTTCTTAATTTTAGATGAATCGTGGTCTCAAACATAGTCTTTTGGTTTTAATTATTCGTGGAACAAATATTTCTCCTCCACATCATTCTACATTCTTATGTTCTACTATATTCAATCATACTCGTAGAATTGTATTAACAATGAGCTGCCTTTCCAACCCTGTCTGTAATCGCCTCAATTATTTGTGCACTTTACTTCAATTGTTAAAGTTTCTTTTGTTGTGCAATTTCATAGAAATACAGTTATAGAAGCAAAGTTGAGCCATCAGTGGTTGAAAAAAATAGGAGTTTTACAAATTGCTGTCCGAAAGAATTAATTTACGAGTAGCAGTTACACATACCGTACGTAGCCAGCAGCTTCTGCCGCTGTAGGACTGATGCTAGAGACCTCTGTTAACACTACATGGACTAAGCGTTTATATTGATGCACTTTAAACATTCATATTCCTACTGCATATTGCTTTACTTCTCGTAGTTTGGTTGACAGCCGCCTAAATCGATACCCACAGCATTTCGTGTTAGAGATAGCTATTGTTGTGGACGCTTAGTGCCAGTACTCAAAGTTGTAAGAACAAATAGAGGCAGTCCCATCCCAATCTCTATCTTACCCAAACTACTGTGCACACCCCAAGTGCTCCTTCAACCAGGGTTTCCAAAAAGTATTCCCCAACAAGTGCTCCTCAACAAGTGCTCCCTAACAAGTGCTCCTCTAATAAGTGCTCCTCCAACAAGTGCTGCCCCCACAGCTGCTCCCCCAACAACTGTTTGTGATGGTCGTAGTGGTAGTAGTGATGTGATGATAGTCAGGGCTGGGGAGTCGGGACTCTGAACATCCGACTCCGACTCCTGGATATTTGAAGGACCGACTCCGACTCCGA
Source organism: Trinorchestia longiramus (assembly GCA_006783055.1). Classification (NCBI taxonomy): domain Eukaryota; kingdom Metazoa; phylum Arthropoda; class Malacostraca; order Amphipoda; family Talitridae; genus Trinorchestia; species Trinorchestia longiramus. Next base: position 99,813 of record VCRD01000479.1, read on the forward strand.
CTTGTTTCCAATAACTTCAATTTTTAACCCTTTGTCTACCGATGGTAGCTCTCGTTACCGCTATCAATGTCGTGTTCACAGTAAGCGAAGTTAACTTCGCGTGCTGTGAACACAACGGCAGCGAAAAATGTGTTGGTAGGCAAAGGGTTAAAAAGTCGCAAAAAATAGTCAATGGCCGACACCCAACAGTGAATGATAGTTGCCATGTGTTGCCAACTTGCCATCTTCATTGAACATTAAACACATATATAACTATCATACAGGAGAAACACCCAAACTTGTACTTCAAAAAGGAATAATATTATTGTAACATATGTTATGTATGAAAATACAGGCAGTGTCAATATGGCTGGTCGACTCTTGCCTTAGCCAGCCAACTGTTTATCGGAGCTCTGACACTGCACAACCTCACTGGACGCTGACATGACACTGCTAACAATGACATGTCAAATGTCTCTGTGTATGTGCGACTGCAGGGCTACCCTGTAGTCGAAGGATGCTACTGCTTGGTTTTTAAGCCCATATCAGGGTTTAATCCTCATTGAGTTTTGGCTAGGGGTATTACTATCACCTTTAGCATCTGTCCGTCATAGTCATCTTTGATGCCTATGTTCCTTGTTAGATTTTTTGGAGAGTCGGAGTCGAAGTCGGTAGAAATTTGCCGACTCCGAGTCCGACTCCTCAAGTCCATAAATCGGTCCGAATCCGACTCCCCAGCCCTGGTGATAGTAGGGTTAATGTATAGTGATGTGTGATGATGTGTTAATAGGTAAGGATGTGTGTGATGTGTTATTGTGCAAGGATGTGTGAAGGTGTATGAGTATGTGGGGAATGCTAGCAGCTGGTCCACAGAGCCATTAAAGCCAAACCGCCGTCGCGCCGCCACAAACAACAGAGTACGCAAACATGCTGCGTAAGCAATTCTGAACGCCCACCAGTTGATATATGTTCGGCGATAGCCTCTAAACCGTGGGAAGCATTGGATAAAAAGCCAACGGTCAATGAACACAGGACACCTCAAAGCAAGACTAAAAGCGAAAGGAGGAGCTAAAAGTCAGGAGGCGTGTTTCTCGAAAACACCGACGGATTACATAAGCAGCAGTCGGGCAATCAAGGGAGGTCAAAAGAGTAAGGCATTGAAAGGGTGAACAACAGTGTGCGAAGGAGCAAGCAGTCGACGTCCAGGAGCAGGGGGCAACAACGATCTGGGGGTGAGCAGCCGACGTCAAGGAAGCAAAAGACAGAGCATCACTCAAAGGGAGGTGAGAGTATTTCTGGGATAGGAAACAGGAATAATATGCCAACAAACAGCATAAACGTAATATTGCACCTATATCAAGGCATGCACTTACGGAGGATTTTTCTCTCATTTTTTAGAGTGATCTATCAGGATCTATCGGGATCGATCAAGATCTGCAATATCTACAGTAACTACTAATACTACCAGATCTACAACTAATACGACTACTACTTTTGGGAGTAATTGGAGTCTTGAAAAAGTCCATATAAACTTGGGAAAGTTCGCCAGTAATTAACTCGGAGAGGCTCGGGATTTCAGCGGCAAGTTGGATTTAATGTCTACGTAATTACTTCGGAATATCGACAACAGGAACCAAGTGCAAATATTAATTGATATAACCTTAACTTGTGCCCTTTAAACCAATGGAGGTTGGGAACCAGCGGGAGAGGCCTACATACATAGACAGTGTAAACAACAGGACGGTCAACGCTACGTGTAGGGCTATACCGAGTGTGTGTTTGTACGTACGATGAATGGGGTGCAACGTAGGTAATTCTTCGCTTTGGTAGTCGTCAAGAGTGAACTGAATGAATTTTATCAGTGAAATTGGTTTATGGGACTGCAGTGATTATTAATTCTTGAAAGTGTATTTAGTTAAGTGTTAAGGGTGAGATTAAGTGAACGGATTGGAGTGATTTTCAGTGAATTTTGACATGTTCACATGTATTTAGGATGTGTTGTTAGATGGGACAGTGTTTCAATTCCGCAATCACTCGGCATTGTGTGATTTAATAATTATTGTGAGTGGAATTGGTTGATTTGAGCAGATAGATCCCATTATTTCATAACAATTTTACGTGTTTCCCGTGTGTTTTCCAGTAAATGTTACATTTATTAATTGTGTTTATACCCTTCTGGTGTTGGCCTTATTAATGCATAATATATCATTCATGTCAGGGGGTTTGGATTCCTCAAATTTGTGACATCTATCTCTCTCATTATGAAAAATTGATTGCATTTCAATTAACGTAAAATGTGTCTGTAATACATTTACATTATAAGAATTCAATTTATACTCGTAATTATTACATATTTATGCTGTAAACGTGTAGAGAGAGAGCACGTATCGCCACATGCTCCCCCAACAAGCGTTCCCAACAAGTGCTCCCCCAATAAGGGCTCCCCCAACAAGGGCTCCTCCAAGAAGTGCTCCCCCAACAAGTGCTCCCCCAACAAGTGCTCCCAACAAGTACTGCCCCAACAAGTGCTCCCCCAACAAGTGCTCTTCCAACAATTCCATCAAGTGCTCTTCCAACAAGTGCTCCGCCAACAAGTGCTCCCACAACAAGTGCTCTTCCAACAAGTGCTCTTCTAACAAATGCTCTTCCAACAAGTGCTCCCCCAACAACTACTCCCACAACAAGTGCTCCCCCAACAAGTGCTCCCCCAATAAAAGCTCCCAATAAGGGGTTCCCAATAAGAGCTCCCCAACAAGTGCTCCCACAATAAAAGCTCCCCAACAAGGGGTCCCCCAAATGAGGGCTCCCCCACGGACCCACTCTGGCGCTTGGGAGGCGCGGGTAAAAAGCTGTTCTGTGCGGACACAAGTACCTGATAATGAGCAAACTCCGAGCTAAACTTGAACAAATTACCTGGAAATTCTCTTCAGAGAGTGTCCGTAATGAGCTGTGGGACAGCCCCGTCAGCACAAGCCCTTGGTTTCAGTCCTGATGCTCACCCGCGTTTTGATGCGTAATTTCACCTCCATCCTATTGACACAAGGTGCGCTTTTTGACAAGCTAATGGCGGCAAACTTGCAGCTCTATTCTCAGTTAAAAACTCTCAACGATTCACAAGGCCTTGTGAAATCACCATAAAATTCAACCATGGTGATGGCGTCTTTAGTTATGTGTTAATGAATTTTACACCTCTTTAATTCGAAAAATATGTGAAGAATTTATTTTACGAGAACGATATTCGTTCCTGGGAATGCCATGATGAGATTTAACAAAAATAGTACTGTATGTAAAAGGCAACAATAGTAATATGAAAGAAACGACCTGTGTGATGCAAGTGAAACAGGGTATACTGATCTCGGGAAAGTTAAAGAACTAATTAATTATTATTGGTCTTAGTGCATAAATTTATCCCAATCGGAATTAATGAAGACAACATTACACAAGTAAGCCCATGATGACCTCTATGTATCACTCTTCAGTTCCAACAATCAGATATCTCTTAGTACCGAGCAGACATTGAATATATTTGTCTTTTGTAAAAGTGAGTGAGCATTTCAGGAAGTAAGGAACAGTCGAGGACCACAAAAGGGGAAAAAACAAATAAAGGTAAAGTTTAATAACTTGTAGGTACTTAGTATTTTTTAGGTTGTTGATACTTCATTGGTGCTCTTGTCCACGTCTTGACATTTGAGTACTGGCGCACCAACGTCTTGCCTGTGCAGAACCAACCGCAGAGTTATAGCGAGGGGACAATTCTTGAGACCAGCTATGCAGCCTTTGAGGTTAGACGCATCATGCACTATGGACAAGCTATGGTTATTTCTTTGTTCCTTCTGTTTTTGAACTGCAAGTACAGTTATTCAGGCGAGGAGAGGTTATGGTAGAACAGCTGACTTTGTGAGCGCTCAGTAGAGAGTGACTAACCGGTGGTGGTCGGTGCCACCAGGAAAGAGCTGAAGAAAAGAGTTTGGCACACATTGTACCAGAAACAGGAAGTGAAAAGGAAAAGGACAGATGGAAGCGAAAAAGAAGCATTGTGCAGAATTGGAGGGCAATGAAATTTTGCTCGGAGACTGATTAGTGGGTGAGTATATGTACAAATATATAGTCAAACCCGTCAGGGGTTTGTATTTACAAATTTATACAGTATTTATAGTGGTTCTTATGTACACATTTTATATATATATATATATATATATATATATATATATATATATATATATATATATATATATATATATATATATATATATATATATATATATATATATATATATATATATATCAAGGACTACTATAAACAGGACGTGCACTGCCATATAGTGGACTACGCTAGCGGAGGCCATTGCATTCTTAGTAACATGACATTTTCTATTGGACAAATTGATAAAAAATTACTTCTTCAAAGCAATAGAAGGGATAATAAGGTTTTACAGTGAATTTTAAATCGTTTATAACACTGTAATGCTTTGAAATATCAATTTTAGCCGGACTTAACATGTATTATTGTATGAGCTTAATGGCCACTTTATAAAACTCCGATTTGCTGCAGTTTTAGACTTTACAAAATATATTATAGTTAAAATTTTTCCGATGCAAACAAACAAACATACAAACATTCACGTAAATAAACAAACAGACATAGAAGCAAAAACCTATCAAACTGCAGCGATTAGTCAGCCAACCGGGCCTTCTTACAAACAAACAAACAACTTTATTTCCAATCAAGTACACAGTACATAGACATTAGTACATTGGTTTTTCAAATTTTTAAGGCTAACATTCTTAGAGTAAGGATGATGGTGAACTCCATGCGACGATCCTGGGATGTGTCCATGGGCGGGGAGTTGACACGTCCACTTTCATGACAGAGGCCTGAAGAAGGACTGCACTCTTCTGCTGATCTTTCTCTGAGGGGTTGACAGCAAATTTGAGGGGTTGATAGCAAGTTGAGTGAGTGTAGTAGTCGGCAGAATACTGCCTTTCTCCGATTCGTACAGTTCCTTGACGTCTGCAAATGATGCCGTTGTTTCATTGTCAAGACTGATCTTCTGGCCCTTCTCACTGATCCAGTTGTTGCGGATGCAGTTGTTTAGCAGATGTACTGTGTCAAAAAGGAGAAACCAGACACGCTCGTTGTCAAGAGGATGCTTGGCTGTGGCACTGCAATCACGTAGTCGTTCAAACAGCTCACAATACTGCTGGTTCACCTTGTGGTTGTCTGTAATAGACCCGATGACACGTCCACTTTCCCTCTGAAGAGCAGCTGCAGCCTCCTTCACGCGCTCAAGCTGGTATGCTGCCGTCAGCTTGTGGATGGGTATCAGAAATCGTCAGACTAGGCCCTTTGTGCAGCGACTTCATCATGAAACACAGAACGGAAGTGGCCTTGCAGTCTCGGTTGTTCTCAGCCATGCCACTCAGCAACCCACCAAAAAATGAAACAGTTGGCGAATCTGTACTTCATCTACCAAGAGAAACACATTCTTCTGTTCCAGTGTCTGGACTTTGTCAAATGTTTTCCTCAGCAGCTGATCCTTGTCAATAGATGAAGTGATGTACTGCAGCTTGCGTTTGCATGGCAGCACCAAAGTCTCTGAGATGTTCATAATTACACTTTGGGTATGATTGAAAAGCAAAACAATGATCATTCATGGAAAACTACTTCTGTGATAAAAGTTCCAACTGAAGTGTCAAAAATACCAACTTCTTCTCCTTCTAGGTGTCGACATAGGCTGACGTGTGAGCTTGAAGGGTGACAACATTTTGGATCGTTTTGTCAAACGGGATGTCATAGTTCATTGCCAAGCGCACAGTTTCGTCGGACTGCGTATAGGATCTCAAACCATTGTTGGGATGAAGTGTCTTAAACAGTGGTACTATTGCCGTTCTTGAACGCACTGAACGTCAGTGGAGAACACAAAGTGGGCTTGTTTTCGACAATCACAGACAGGTTGCACTCACTGAAGTTGTCGGTCATGAACAAACACACAGGCATTTCTTTCGATCTTAAAATAATCAAGTACTTATACTGCTTCTGCAGGTTGCGTTCATGTTTGAAAGCATCAAATGAAGTAATCTTATCCTTCTGAAGAAAATACCGCAGTTGTTGGTCTTCAACTTTCGCCGGGCGAGGTGCAGATTTTGGAGATGGCAGATATGAAGCAGGCACATTGAAGATACTGGGAGGGATTCCAGGTCGCATAGAACCACCATGCAATTTAATCAAAGGTGCGTCAACCCCCCAGTGTATCTCACAAATGAAAAACTTGTCTGGATCAACAACAAGGTTTTCACGAGGTGGAATAACATCAAGCCACTTCTGTCTCTCAGACTGCTCTTTCGGTAGGCGAAACACGCGGCGCCTGTTCTCATTATCGTTATTAACCCGGCAGTTCACAACCCCATACTTGTTCGGCATTTTTAATACATATAATTAGCAATAAACATCGTAAACAAACAGTATCCACTTAGAAATGCACCTATGTGCCTCGAAACAAACAATGTCTGATTCAAACCGAGTGACAGACTACGACAATGCTCGCTCTGGGACAGTTTGTGACTAACTGAGCTCACTCAGCTCAGTGAACTGGCCTCCGCTAGCGTTGTCACTATATGACTGTGGATGTCCTGTTTATAGTAATCCTTGATATATGTATATATATATATAAATTAATTTCTCGGCATGGCGATGTTAACTGGCCGTCTTGATCCCCGGACCTAACCATACCTGACGTTTGTTTATGGGGATACCTTAAGGGAAAAGTTTACATTAATAAACCTACCACAATCGCTCAATTAAAGAGAAACATCCGAGAGGAAATCAGGCAAATTAACGGCAACACATTAACGAAGGTTACAGAAAATTTTAAAACACGTTTAGAAATGTGCTGTCGCGAAAACAGGCGTCACTTAACAGAGATTGACTAAGATTGATTGACTTACATCTATAGTAAAATTCATATATTTAATAAATGGTTTGCAATGCAATTTTATGTTCTAACCCAAATAGTTTTTGAGTAATAAAAGTTTTTAACGAGACATCCTTTATGGCTCATCCTGTATATGTATATTGTTGAAAAATACTCGCTGGTAAAACTGAAAAATGTATTCAATTTCATAGAACCTTATTTTTATCACCTTTAAACCAAGGAATTTCAATGGGTGCTATATTGGCCATGTTATCGGTAGATAAGATGCAGAAAGAAAGTTCTGAAAGAATAAATAAAAAGTATTCACTTAAAACACAATAATTCGTTGTAAATCTTTAATGCATTTATCTTAATAATAATTTGAAATTATTCAGATCTAAATCGTGGAATTTCCACGGTATCTGTCTGGTAAACAAGTATCTCCTTGTTATGCATGTAATAAACCTCGTGTGATAAACTCTCATTTCTCCTGCAGAAATGGAATTTAAGAGTTGGATTTGCTAAAAACGGAAAACAAACTTCTTATGAAATGGCAACGCAAAACCGAAGTCATGCAAGATAAATTCAGAGCTAATTCATAGCTAGGACGTACCTCATATTTAAGAGAAAATTTCTGTTCTGCGAAAGATTCAATTAAAGAAAATATGTTCCCTATGTTAGAAGCCACCGAAGTTTTTCCTTAAAATCTAATGTAGTTTCATTCCTATTTAGGCTCCACCGCTCCTCTGTAAAGGAGTGGTTAGTGATCTGGATTTGTGCAACCAGGTCCCCGGTTTCGAGGGTCCGAATACCCCTGCTGCAGCCTTCAGATTTTTTCTGCTCGTGACACAGGGACCAGGTAGGTTGACAGACTGATTACTTTGAAACTGACTTTCAATCTTGAGATGTTAGAATTCAGAATCGAAAACCCATTTTATATAATATGTATAGATGAATGGAATAAAGCTTTTTGTCACAAGGTTAAGTTTTTGAATATTCATGGAGAGGTTCTTTTCTAAGCAAAGAATACATAATTTTATTTTAAAAATTAACTGACATTTTACGTCAAAAATTTGTAAAAATTATTCAAGCCCAAGAGAAAAATTGTGCTCGTTTTTATTCCAGAACGTGAACAAATTAAAACTTTGAAAAAACTTAACAAACGAACCGCCAGTGTTTCAACTGAATCTACACTAGGACTAGTCAACAGATATTTCTATGAAATAATTTGGTTCGTTTTAAAAAGATCATGATTAGCAACACCAACAAACGCGTGTAGCATTTTTACATCAAAATTGCAACTTTGAAACTTGCCATGAATCTTTTCAGAGCTGTAACTCAACGAACAAAGAGTCAGGACCTGTGCCTTGAGGGGGAGAGAGCTAAGTCCCCCATTTGTGAGGCGCTGCACCGGCAAGCTGTGTTATCGTTAAACGATACGTCAATCTAAGAGGCCGTCGCAGCGTAATCGGGCACCGCACCTGACGATCGCAGGTGTGCGTTGCTCCAGCGAGGGGCAAGAGGGGCAGGAGGGGCAAGAGGGGCAGGAGGGGCAGGAGGGGCTAGAGGAATATTCGAGGTAGTGCAAGTGGAGGAACTTCCGGGGCGCTGCTGCGAAGGGGAGAGATGGGGAAGGATACTAAAAGTGCTGCGGTGGGAACAAGTGGGAGAAGTTACTGGGGCTGCTGCGGTGGGAAGTGGGGGAGGTTACCGGGGCTTCTGAAGTGGGAACAAGTGGGGGAGGTTCCAGGGGCTGCTGCGGTGGGAACAAGTGGGGGAGGTTACAGGGGCTGCTGCGGTGGGAACAAGTGGGGGAGGTTACAGGGGCTGCTACAGTGGGGTAAGTAAAGGAGGCACGGTATTCTTAGATTTATATGTACTAGTCCAATGTGTACCCGCAAAATTCAGGATCTATGAAGTAAAATACATTTTTAATTTTCACCCGTGGTATTATCAAAATCTGAATATTTTTCATGAATGTATACAGAACTTCCATTTTCTATTTTATCTACCAATAACAGGGCCGAGTGGGAGAAGAAAGCTAATTACGGAACAAATGGCTAGTTTTATAGTGATCCGGTGCCTTTGGTACCGACAATGCAATGCATAATAATGTCCAGTGCAATGTGTACCCGTTAATTTTGCCATGCGAGCAGCATTGCTTCGTCTTGCCATTTCGCGTTGTTCGTCCGATAGTCTTAAGGCGTCTTTCTTGGTGTCGAAGTCTCGCTGCTTCTCTCTTACGGTTGGACACGTTTCTATCCACGTTAGCCTTTTTGCCGTAATTTTATTCTGAAATATCCTCTATTATTTCTTCGAAGCTTTTCAAGAAAATCACAATTCCGAAAACAATAACTCAATTTCCAAAATCTGTGGCCTTATACTAAGTGGTAGCCAGGTTACTGGTAAAAAACTAATTTAAAACATTTATTTTCGCATTGTCAATTAACAATATCAAAGCATTATGATAAATTTTAACAGAAAAAAAATCCAAAAAAAATTTCTATTTGTAAAAATAATCCGATTGTGTATTCTGGATACCATAATGCCAGTGAAAGGGAATTGAATTGCCACAGAAAAATAATGCAATAGAATGATTTCTTGTATTTCTTAAGCTTTATCCTTGTTGCTATCAGAGCTATCGATTAGAAGAGTGTGACACAGGGACAGACGGATGCGGCTCTTATTATAGTATAGATTATGTTTATATCCTAAGCCCCTGATTTCACTTAGCTCTGAGTTGGTTTGAAGGTTGAATGTATTAATATAATGGCTGGCTTTAGCGAATATTTTTTTAGAGAAGCCTCGTAGTGCCTGTGGGCTGAGGAATCAATGAACCCAACGGAAGGCAAACATAAGCAAGATTTATTCGACATTTATTTCTGTTGTTTATTCGAATAGTGAATCGATTATCTTCCCAAACTCTTGCCCAGTCTTAACGTTGAGTGTTTGAGTGTTTGAGCGCTTGAATGCTTGGGTGCTCAAGCGTTTGAGTGCCTGAGGGCTTGGGTGCATGGATGCTTTAGTATTTGAGTGCTTGAGGGCTTGGGTGCTTGGATGCTTGGGTGTTTGAGTGCTTGGGTAATTGAATGCTTGAGGGCTTGGAAATTTGAGTGTTTGAATGTTGTAGTGCTAGTGTGCTGGAGGGTTGGAGTGCTGGAGTGCTGCTGGAGTGCTATAGTGCTGCTGGAGTGCTACTGGAGTGATATAGTGCTGCTGGAGTGCTGGAGTGCTAGGGTGCTGCTGGAGTGCTGGAGTACTGGGATGCTGCTGGAGTGCTGGAGTGCTACTGGAGTGCTGGGATGCTGCTGGAGTGGTAGAGTGCTGGAGTGCTGGGGTGCTGCTGGAGTGCTAGAGTGCTAAGACGTAGCACGTGTCGACGGAAAGTTTTGCGTACAGGGTTTCAGTCTTCATTGATTTCAAGTTAGAACTGAGCGTGTTTCTTATTCGTGTTGTATGTAGTCTGTAGCGAATCGCATGGCTCCACTAGAAAGGAATACCGCGATGAGACTAGATTTCATCGACCAATGAGCAAACAGGACAGAAGAAGTGAATCCAGCGACGAGGCTAGGCCCCGTTATGACCAGAAGCGCGACATTGACCAATGAGCGGTCACGCTCATGCAACAGTGCCCAGCCAACCGCCCTAGATAACGAGGCTGAAACGCTCTGCGTCACGGACTCTCTACCAAGCATTTCCAAAGTCAGCATCTCCACCAAGAACTCTCGTCACTCGAACAACTCAACTCAACAGTAGAGAAAAGAAAGCAGAAACCAGCCATCTTGTCTGCGGACAGGATGGGCTGAAACCACCTACGCATTAACAAGAACTACGCGCTCCAACTACACGCGTCCCGGCAAGACTGAAGAGTAATTATAATACAGATCACAGCAAGTCTCACATTCACAGTCTCATAATGCCACTCTCTCATATTCAATATAAGAGGCAATTTTTTAAACTCTATATCGCTTTCTACATGAATGTTTAAATTTATCGATGTTAACGATTGTTAATGTTTATACGATGGGAATCTGGCCAAATGGTCTAAAATTTCACGAAAATGGTAAAAGGGCACCTACGTAGAGAAATAAAACGAAAAAAGTACAAAATCGAAAAATAGTAGGCATAAACGACAATACTTTCAATAGATATTGGTCTCGAAATACGAGGCTGTTTTTTCAACTTTCGAGAGGCTATAAAAACGCTAATTTACCTAATACACTACTAGTCAAAATGATAAGACCACACTTGATATCGGTGTTTTGAGTACATGTATTTACTTTGGCAGAAAAATTTCTCTTAACACATATCAAAAATGAGTGTCAAAAATTTCAATGGATAAGATTTCCTGAAAATGTTATGCCTAACATTTTATTCGCAGGAAATGAAAATCATCTCATTATGCCTGGTCATAATTATAAGATCAAGATTGAAATACGGTTTTCTATGGCAAAATGTAAACAAATCAGGCAGACGCACAGAAGAACTGATGAGGTGAGAATGTGCGTGGCTAATTACTAACATTCTCGAATAATTTCTATATGACTAGAGGACAAGTTTTAACAGATTATGAACGGGGTAGAATTATGGAACTCGAAAAACGTGGCATGTCACATAGACCAATTGCAAGTGAACTAAATAAGAGTAAAACTGTCGTCACAAATTTCTTGTGACGACAGTCTTGGAAAATACTACTGAATATGGAATGAAAATATCTACCGGTCGCCTCAAGAAAATCAACTCCGGCTCTGGAAAGACGAATCAGAAGGGAGGTTAAGAAGAACGCAAACACAACTTCAAGGCAAATACTGATGCAGTCTATAGTTCTTGTACAATTTAGCGACATTTAAATAATAAGGGTTTTCTTTGCCATACAGCCTCCCGCATGCAATTTGCTGCAGATTACCAAACATGGGATACAGAAAAATGGAAGGAAGCTGTGTTTTCTGACGAGAAGAAGTTTAATCTCGATGGCCCTGATGGGTTTCAGCACTACTGGCATGATAAATCTGTTCCAAATTAAACTTATTCAACAAGGCATAGCGGAGGATGATCATTGATGGCGTAGGGAGCTTTCTGTTGCAATGAGACGCTTGAGTTACAGCTTGTGGAAGGTCGTCAAACGTCTGCCGAACATGTCACCATGCTTGAACATGCTTCTATCCTCACTGAGTGTCCTTAGATATGTGGAGAAAACTGAATTTTCCAACAAGACAATGCAGCAGTTCACAACGTTCGCCTTTCGAAACAGTTCTTTGATGCCAATAATATCCAACTCTTGAACCATCCATCTTGTTCTCCAGATCTCAACCCGATCAAAATCTTTGGGATGGATGGCGAAAGAAGGTGATAAAGATGGACAATAATTTGAGACAAAAGAGGGTCTTCGTAAGGCTGTGTTCGATACTTGGGGCAAAGTCCCAATGGAATTTTTCAGGTAATCAATAATAATGCAGGATACACTAGTTATTAAGATGTTTATGTAACGTTCTAAGGAAATCTATTCATAAATTTATTGTTTGGCCTTATAATTTTGAAGAACTGTATTTAGCTAACGCTCCATTTCTGTTCTTTTTCCAAGATAAATGTCAAGGGGTCTACTTGTTTGTTTATCCATTATTTATCTAACCTAAATTAGAACTGTGTACAACAATTTAATTTCAAATTGTTCAAAATATGATTCAAATTTTGGTACTTCGTAAATGGTCTTATACTTTCGATCAGCAATTTATAATAATTTTATCACTAAAACTATTTCAGTGTCTTATTTACTTCTCCACATAATCACCAGAACGGATACAACCCGATTGTCTGAAGTACCGGCAGTTGAACATGGCCACTACGTTCGATGCTCCCGCCAAATGCAAGTTGCGAAGTGTAATCCGTTTTTTGCAAGCAAAAGGGCGTAGTGCTGTTGAAATCCATCGCAAAATGAGCTGAGTGTACGGTAGCAACTTGATGAGTGAGGGCAGTGTGCCGGAATGGTGTAAAAATTTAAAAAAGGGTGAATCAACGTCCATGAATAAAGTGGACAAGGGTGCAAGTCTGTCGCTACTGTAGGTCTCGTTTAACGTGGCAATCAGGTGGTCAACTCCAAACGAAGGTGTACAATCAGTGAACTTTCTAAAAACATTTCAGACATTTCAAAGTCTGGTTTGTACACAGTCATACTAGACCTCGAATGGCGGAAGCTGTGTGCTCGTCCGGGCCTGTTGTCCTCATCCAGACTTATCTCTCCTCATTGGTGGCTAACTTCTTTGACGAAAGCATCGAGAAGCTTGAGTCACGATATGACAAATACTCCGACCGTTTTGACGATTGTGTAGAGACATAAGTAAAACCCTGCAATACTTTAAGTGATGAAATTATGTTATGCAAATTTGTTTTTTCTTTATAACTCATCGGAGGCTGAAAAAAATATCATTCATCTACACAATTTTTTAATATGTTTCAAAATTATTATACAAATGATGTACGTATAACAAATTACTCGAGTTCGTGGAACCTTTATAGATTGTATGGTAGTAACAAGCGCATGCTTTCCAAAAAGTTCGTTTCTTTAACTTCAAAGGGGAAATTCATTAGAATTATTCAAAACAGAATACCACTTCCAATCTCGTTCTAATCTGAATAAACATCAATCGTCTAGACGCCGAAATTCAATCGAGCATCAAAGAGAGTATCTAATCTGCGTTTCATAGGCCAATACCAATTTGTTTTCTTCAAATGAAGCAGATACATCGCTTGCATTCTTTGCGAAATTGAAAACATTTTATCCGTGAAGTACTGAACTTGGATGATCAAATGGAAATATTTAATTACGAGCTCCTTCAAATATTTCGTCTAAGCCATCTCCAGCGTGTGTGCACGCCTCTTTCAGTATTATGAACGTTCGATTTTGTTATCAGAGTTAATTGTTTTGAACATTGGGGGCATCCTCGAGAAGCGTTTCGAGTTCTTATCGACTTAAAGATCGAGGCGGCTCGATAAAACGTATGTTTCACCAAACCAAGGGAAAGACCTAAGAGAGGTAAATTACCCAAGCAGCCTGCAGTTGTGAATAACAAAAATCTGTCGGTCTGTCGGTGCCAGTAGGAACGATGTTGAGAGTCTGGCACAGAGTGTGCCAGAAAGAGAAGATGTGTGAAACTGAAATGAATAGAAGAGGAGACTAGAAAAATGTACGTTGCGTCCAAGAATAGAGATAACAGACATTTTATATTATTTATTGGCGTCTAGAATATTCATTGCATGCAGGAGATGAATGATCGATTTGATATTGCATACATAAAACTCTCTGGAATTCTAGATACCAGTAAATAATAATAGTTCTATTAACATTTTTTGGGTAACCCTGTTTATCATTGGTAATTAAAGGTAGTCCTTGAGGTTTATACGGGGGTAGTATAGAATAAACCATACAACGATTCCGGTTATCAAACAATGAGCAGCAAAGATTTTTGCTGCGAATATATTTGAGGTCCTTTAGTTAAAATTGAACCCTTTTATTTTAAAATAATGAGTAAGCAATTAATATGTTTTGTTATTCCAACTAGACACTCGATGAGGCCCCCAAAAAGAGTGAAAAAGAAAGTGCATAGTGGGAAAATTTATTGATGCTTGAGATAAAGTGTTTTAACTTGAAATTATTTCAAGTTAAATTATTTTTTTATCTATTAAAAACTGCACTTAGCAAGAAATACTAATGAATATTTTCAGTTTTGAAGCATTCTAATGCAACAGAGAGTACAATGACTTCTACTCATTCTTCACTATGTGTAAATATTCGAATTCAAGATCCGTTACTGAACAACAAAATACGAGTACTTACAACTAGACGGCTGTCATTATTGTAATATAAATATGCTCTCGGCAAAATTTAAAACTTGGCAAAATTAAAAGCCTTTTCTAGCGCGTATTCGCAACATTTTGCTAATTTGGAAATGACCATCAGAGACTGCATGATTAATGGCTACAAATTGACATGAAGTTAATTTTTACGGAAAAATAATACTGTCAAATGCACAAATTCAACGAGAATCCAAATGGCCCAATATGGTGCAGTTTTCATCATTACATGATAATGGAAAAGAATTTACGCTTTTGTAGTAACTTTATCGGTTAATTCAATGTGCGCGTAGTTCATCAATTCCAAATCAACGCTGATGTTGGTGTTCAGAAGGTTTTCTATTTCATTAGCGTTCCTAATGAAAGTCTTTGAAATGGTTTCTTTTCGCTCTAATTAGCAGGTAAAGGATCAGTGTATTGCCCTTCCCTTGCATCCCAAGTAATTTTGCTACGTTCACTCTGCTGTATAATGTTTCTGTAATTTTTTCCGAAGGGGAATTATGTATTTTTAAACGATAAATATCCACTTGTTCATGACCTGCAAATATATGCATAAATTTATGAGAAAATGTTATTCTATCAGAACATTCAGAGGATAAATTAGCAACCAATTTTAGTCAATTTAATTTCCTCAGTCTAAACTAAATCAATTGATCAAATCCTCAGCAATAGTTCAAATTATAGCATGTTTTTTTCAACCATCGGGTGATAGAATTCATTCCATCGACTAATCGTAATTTGAAATACTTTATGAAAAAACGTCGATTGTCTAAAAGTAAAAAACGTAAAAAGAAAATAAAAAGGAAAAGGATGGGCTACAAAAAAGTTGTATTTTTTCAAATACTTATAACTGCGTAACTAATGGTCATAAAAACTTCAGCGGGATCTCCTTTTTACTACCATTTATTGTACTTTTCTCCGGTAAAACCATTTTGTATTCATAGACATAGTTTAGGAATTATGAGTGTTTTACTCATTTGAGTGTTTAGATCAGATTCCTGTCAATGGGGTGAGTGTTTAACTAAGATTCCTGTCAATGGGGGCAGTGTTTAGCTCAGATTCCTGTCAATGGGGTGAGTGTTTAGCTAAGATTCCTGTCAATGGCGGGAGTGTTCAGCTTAGATTCCCGTCAATGGGATGAAAAGGTCTTTCGATTCGTCAATGGGATGAAAGGGTTTCTCGATGCGTCAATGGGATGAAAGAGTCTGAAACCATCCTCTGTTAGAACCTGTAGGGCCAGAAACTATGCCCTTACAATGTAATCGAAAAAACCAAACTGTCCGACATTCACAACAGTCGATGGTCTGAGAGGACACGCTGTCCGGCATAGCGGCCTAGAAGCCCGAGGCCATAGCTGTAATGGCTGGGTGTTCTAGGAAAAGGTAACTTTGACTATAAATCCCGCTGCTGCCTTGTAGTGTGTGCCTCTTTAGGCAAAAGCTAAGGGAGTAAACCCTAACAGAAAATCAGGAGAGAGAGAGAGAAACCCTTAGGCAACTGCTCGTTCTACTATTAGGTTGTTACAAAAATAATGGCCGCTCGAAGGTCTGGGGTTTGAAAAGTAATTTTAACACAACTTTTTTAGTTTATTTTCGATAAACCTTAGCATGCATAACAATTAATGTGTGCTCATTAATATTTTGTAACTTCTTTTCAGACAGAACATAATTTTGAAGGATAGAATCCCTCCATGATGAACATGACAAAACATGATCTTCGCCTTCTTATGTTGCATGCGTTCAAACTTGGGCACAACGCCTCCGAAGCTTCTGCCAATATCAACCGAGCATGGGGAGAAGAGTCCACAAGGGATCGGACAGTACGAAGGTGGTTCGGGAAATTCCGGAGTGGTGATGAGAGCCTTAAAGATGACGAGGGTAGAGGACGTTTGGGTAGTCTCGAGAACGAGCAATTGCATGCGGTTGTTGAGCAAAATCCACGTCAAAGTGTTAGAGAAATGTCTCAGACACGGTGTCAGCATTGCAACAGTCACGCGCCATTTGAAGATTATTGGAAAGGTGAAAAAGCTCGATAAATGAGTTCCTCATGAGCTCAATGAGAATCAAAAGCTTAGGCGTTTTGAAGTGTGCTCGATGCTCTCTCTGCGCAACACCAACGATCCCTTTCTTGACCGAATTGTCACTTGTGACGAAAAGTGGGTCCTTTATGATAACCGTAAACGATCAGGTCAATGGCTCGAAACTGATGAGCCCCCAAACACTTCCCAAAGCCAATGTTGCACCAGAAAATGATTATGTTGACTGTCTGGTGGTCTGCAATAGGTGTTATTTACTACAGTTTTTTGGGAGTCAATGAGACCATTAATGCAGAGAGATACTGCAATGATCTCGCTTAGGCATGCTCGATTGAGCGAAAAGAGACCGGTATTAGTGAATCGACGTGGTCCAATTCTGCTCCACGATAACGCGCGACCACATGTTGCAAGAATGGCCGTCCAAAAACTCACAGAACTGGGATACGAGACTTTACCACATCCTCCATATTCTCCAGATCTTTCACCTACTGATTATCATTTATTCACGCACTTAAGCACATTTTTGGATGGTAAAACTTTTAGGTCTAAACAAGAGGTGGAAACGACCTTCAAAGATTTTGTTGCATCACAGCCATTAACTTTTTATCAACAGGGGATAAATAATCTTGGAGTCCGATGGCAGAGATGCATAGCTGCTCAGGGTTCATATTTTGACTAAGTTTAACATCTCTATTGTTCATTTACCAAGGATTAAATGCATGCTTCTGAAATCGGCCATTATTTTTGTAACAACCTAATACAATCGTCTTTGGGTATTTTCTGCGACTCTTCAGTGGTTAATGATGGGTGAACTTGTTTCTCCCTCTCCAACCAAACTGTTGAGTAGAGTCAAGGAACATGCTTACTGGGCACCCATGTTCTGATATTGCACCGGCACAGTATAGAGTCGAGATATCTAGCAGAACTTGCAGCTACGAGTGATAATTCCATCTAAATTGGTGAAAAGAAGGGAGATACGGGCAAGTTTGATGATGGGAGTGGCTATTTAGCTGCAGTGATTGGCTCCCACCCGCCTTAGCTTGGCGATCCCAAGCCAATACGGTGCCAATCTGCCTCGCCCGTCTTCTTTGTTAGGTGCTCGAGGATAAGTTAAACCCTGAATGGTAGATGTACATTTGTACCCGCAATTCGGAAAAAAAATCTAGCTATTGGAACCTTGAATGTAAGAACAATGTGCCCCGGTATTAACAGTTCCGACATCCGTCACGGCGAAATTTGTCGGACTTGGCTTATCGACAGTGAACTCCATAAACTTCAAGTTGACATAGTAGCCTTACAAGAGACCAGACTGGCTGATGGCGGATCCTTGAGGGAGGAAAATTACAACTTCTCCTGGCAACGGCTTTCGGCGGGCAGACCCCATCATCATGGCGTGGGCTTTGTAATCCACAATTGCCTGCTTGGGTCAGTCACTACGCCGTTGGGTGTGTCAGAGCGGCTCACGTCAGTGCGTGTGGGTGTAGCTGATGGATTTGAAACTTTTGTGTGCTGATGCTCTAACCCAAGCGGCCTCACTCGAAGACAAGAGTATCTTCTACGATATTTTGAGAGGAATACTGAACGATATTCCACAACAAGACTATATTTAGGTTTAAGATAACCTTAATGCCAGAATTGGTAATAACAACACAGCATGGCCCTTGATGTTGAGCAAATTTGACATTGGAAATGTCAACGAAAACGGGCAGAGGCTGTTCGAGCTATGTAGAGAGCCAGGACTGGCGATCACGAATACTTTTTTTCGGTGTGAAACCTCATAGAAGAGTCTTCTGGTGCTACCCAAGGTCTGGTCACTGGTATCAATTAGACTTTGTATTGACTAAAAGAAAACATCTTAAGTCATATAGGCTGTCCCGCACGTTCCACAGTGCTGACTGCTGTACCGATCATTCACTTGTACTGAGCAAAGTTAAACTTAAACTGAAGAAGTCACATGAATTGAATGTGCGAGGCAAAAAGAGAATGAATGTTACGGCCGCTAAAAATAATACTATAGTACACTTTTTTAATGACGAATTCACCCGATAACACTATGATCAACCTAACTTGGAACTCTTGCATGACATCAAAAGGAGCTGGGCAAAGCTAGTTAGTGATATATACGCCTGCGCTGTTACTGCATACGGGGTTCAGCGTGCATCCAGGAAGGACTGGGTGGAGCAAAATGCTGACAGCTTGTTGCCACTGATGGAGACGAAGTAGAAGGCGACACTTGCTGACAAGCAGCGGTCAACCAGGGAAAAACATGTGAGCGGTTGAAGAAGGCGCGAGGCCAAATACTGGGGGAATCTCTATGAGTCAATCCAGACGGCGTGTCTGTTAAGGAGCCTCGAAGAATATTACAGCCTATTGAGGGTTGCTCTGGGACCAACAGTATCCAATCATCTGCGCTAAAGAGAAAAGACGGTCAGCTAATTACCGACAAATCTAAACAGCTTGGATGTTGGATGGAACACTACTCCGAACTGTACATGCGGGAGAATCTGGTGGTCCCTGGAGCTGCCTTAGAATATTACCATCCTACGCTTTCAGTACTGCATGAGCTCAACTTGGAGGCCACTCTCAACGAACTTCGCCAAGCCATCGCCAGTTTGCCAAATGGGAAATCTCCAGGACAAGACGGCATCCCGGGTGAGCTGTTGAAGGCGAACCGTGAAACAATTCTCTCTCTACTGCACAAACTACTCGTGTCATGCTGGGAGTCTGTGAATATCCCACAGAAATAGAAAGCTGCCCAGATTGCTCCCCTGTTCAAGAACAAGGGGCAAAGGCTCATGTGATATTTAGAGAGGAATCTCTCTTCTTTCAGTGAGAGCTTTCGCCGGGAAAGCTTTCGCCAAAGTTCTCTTGAAAAAACTGCAGATTGTTATCAAACAGGTTTTATCTGAAATGCAATGTGGATTCAGAGCAGGTAGAACCACAGTCGATATGATATTCTTCGTCCGTCAACTGCAGGAAAACTACAGAGAGCAAAGAACACCTCTAAACATGACTTTTGTTGACCTTCAAAAAGCCTTCGACACTATCTACAGACCAGTGATTTTTAGGGTGTTGCGGAGCGCCGGAATTCATCCCAAACTTATGGGGATTGTTGCGTCGTTCCACGAGAGCATGAATACGTTGGTGCAGTATGAAGGCTCTGTCTCGGACAACTCCCCGGTTGGAAATGGCGTCAAGCCAGGATGTGTCTTAGCTCCGACTCAGTTCGGTATCGATTTCTCGGCACTCCTGAAAGTGACTTTTGCTGGAGAGAGAGGGTATTTATAGTCAGACTCGGAATGACGGATATCTCTTCAATCTGACACTGCTCAATCAAATTGATTGATCTGAGATCGGGACGACTAAGATTTGAAATATTATGCCAGGAGCTTTTGTTCGCCGACGATGCCGTTCTTGTGGCCCATTCCGTGTAGTTGCTGCAAAATAGTGTGAGCAGGCCCGCGTGGGCATGAGACTTATTTTTTCTACTATCAGTGTAAAAACGACGGAGGTCATGGCTCAGGGGGGCAGAGATGCTTGTGTCATAATATTGAGCAACTAAAATCTGGCTGTCGCCAGAAAGTTCACATACTTGGGGTCTGTCGTGTCTCAAACTTTGTCGATAGACGAAGAGATTGGATCCCGCATCGGCAAAACTGCAACAGCGTTCGGTAAGCTCTCTAAAAGAGTATAGACAAACACTAAACCAATCATAATTACCAGAATGATGGTATATCAATCATGTGTTCTGACCACCTTGTTGTACATATGCTAGTGAAAGTTTGACTCTCTACTCCAAGCCAGAGAAAAGGCCTAGCGCATTCCAAATGGGATGCTTGAGAAAGATTCTTGGCATCAAGTGGCAAGACAAAGTGGCAAATACTGACGTTCTCAGCAAAGTAAACATGCGTTCCATGTTTGATATACTGTGACGGAATAAGCTACAATGGCCTGGGAGTGTATTCAGAACGGATGCTGGTAGATTGCTGCGGCAAATTTCGTATTGAGAGCTCTCCACAGGAAGCAGAGCAGTGGGAAAGCCCAAACTCCGTTTTAAGAATCTCTGTAAGAGCGCGCTCGGTGAGTTCCATATTTGTGCAGAGAGATGGGAAACATGCGCATTTGATAGAAGCAATTAAAGGAGCTCTGTTTCCGACGGTTTTCGAAGCTACGATGAAGACCTTTTACAGAGAGAAGACGCCAGAAGAGAGCGGCGTCACCTGGCAAGGACAGACCGTCAGGTTGCTGACGTACATCCCGTGTACAATATACATATGTACAATTTGCCAGAGAATCTGCATGTATTGTATTGAACTCATTAGCAATGAGAAAGCTTGCGCCCGAAATAGAATCTAAGTGTTCTGTTCTGAGTATTGTGAACACGCTGACAAGACTCTTAAAGACTTTTGGAATTTTTAATGTACCTACTTTGTGAATGAATAAATGTATTTCTGTTCCTTACATTGTTAGTATATAGGTTTCTGTGCGCGGTTATTGGAGTTGGTAGTTGTTTGATTGGTTTGTGCTGTACTGTTCTGTGATTTGTTTTTGGCGTGTTGTTGTAAAACCGTCCGAAAAGACAAAAATGGCTACATATAATCGAAAAGTTAAGATGATTTTTTTCAGCTTTGCGCGAAGGTAATTCTATAAACGCAATATGTGATTTTACTTGCATTAAAAACAGTGAATATAAAAAATGGAAAAATAACAGAAATAAGCTTTTTAGAGTAAAATAATTAATTTTTACTTAAATATAAGTATGATACATAATGCTTCCATTATAACCAGTAGCCATCGTTGTTTTCGAGACACCCATGACCTTGGGCTCTTATTTTTTGCGTTAATTTTCTAATAATACCTGGATTGTTTTTAATTTCATTGACATTGTGAGTGATACGATCACGTAAATCTTCCAGGTCTGTTGGAGATGTTCTATAAACTTTATCTTCGAGATGACTCTAATGAAAAAAATCTCACAGAGGTAGATCGGGACTGCGCAGTAGCCATTATACCCCATGTACGACTTCAATGACACGATCTCCAAAAACTTCTGTTAAAGTATTCTTTGCGCGAATATTTTTGTGGCATGGGGCTCCATCTTGCATTCATCGCGCTATGTCAAATCTATGCTTGTAACCAGCTTGCAGCTGTGGAATAATTTCTCCATTGAGCATGTCTAGGTATTTATCGCTATTCAAATTCCCTTCACGGACATTGGTCCGATAACGAGGCAAGACCCAGAGAACCCAATCCAAACTTAAATTCTTTCCCAGGAGATTGTTTTTTTTTCGAAAAAAAATTCCTTAGTGATTGTTTTTAAGGCGAATATGATCTAGTATTTTGACGATTAACAGCATCATTCATATGGAAAGCGGCCTCGTCTGATACAATGAGAGTTTTAACAAATCTTTCATGTCTCTCCATAAACCATCCGCAAAAGGGTGTTCTTTTTTCGAGATCATTTTCTAATGATTCCTGCCAAATCCTTGATTTGTGAGGAAAATAAACTACATCTCTTTTAAAAATTCTACGAATCGTTGACCGAGATAAATTTGTTCCGTGTCGTCGACTTGAAAAGTTTTCATTCTCTTCAATTGGGCAGCGCATCATTTCGATGATTTCTGGTACTCTACTTGTGAAACGTCTTCCAGAATTCCCCTTGTTTCTAGTAAGTATTGTCTCGTATGTAGAAAAGTTTGCAACAATTTTTCTCAAAGTAGGTTTGCTTACACCTCTTCCACAGAAATGATTTTGAGATAGTTGGAAGACTAATGTGATATTTTTGATATCATTGAAAGTTATGACGAACAATCTTTGCCCTTCTTTCGTCAATTGCATTGTTTAAAGTTGATGGTGATGGATTTTATTTCTACATTTGTAAAGTGAAATTGAATTAAGAACAGCCTCATAAATAAGGATGAAGCATCAATGATACATTTTGATTACGATTCTAAAAAAATAGTAAATCGTTATTTTGTAGAGTTTTTAGAATACCCCTCGCACAATGGCGAAAAAAACATCCCCACTTTTCGATCACCTGTCCTTAAACTATGTCTATGAATACAAAATGGTATCACCTGATAAAAGTAAAATAAATGGCAGTAAAAATGAGATTACGCTGAAGTTTCTACCACCATTAGTTACGCAGTAAAAGTATTTGAAAAAAAACGAAACTTTTTTGTGATCCACCCTGTATGTACAGGGTGAGGCATAAATGCTGTTACAAAACAAAAACAATTCTTTTCTTGAAAAATACATTTGTTTCAAAGTGTGACGTTAACAAATAGTAGGTAATTTACTAATCTAGAAAAACAAATATTCAAATACTTAACTTCTGTCCTTACTACTTTCATAAGTCTGTACGGAGAGTCTTCAACGGCCGCACGAACTACTTATAAGGATATTTTCTCCCAGCATTTATTCAATTTTAGCTTTAGAACTTTGATACTCTGGCAAGGAGTGGATGACTTCTCTTTTTATCCACATTCTCTTGTTTTTGAGGTTTCTCCCTAGTTGTAATATTTCGAATATACTGTCCCTTTTCATGCTTCTCTATGGTGAACTTTCGCATCAATGCTGCAGACATTGTTAATAGTTAATGGCTAATTGGTCTGCAAAAAATTAGATACGTCATTCATAATTGACTTTTATAAAATTACATTGTACAATATTTGTGAAACAATAATTAACATTGATTTGAAAACATGTTACAGGAATTATGCACCGTCTAGTATATATACGTATATACGAGTATTAGGTCGTTTAGTATGAAATGTCCGATTTCCTAATTCACCAAGTTTGAAAGCCGTTAGCATTCACGTTTCCAGTTATCCATTTTCAGTTTTTTAGACCGCATATCAATGTATTATATCTGAATTCATGGATGCATCAAAAATTCGTGTTGTTTACGAATATGAGTTTCGTCATAGAAAAAGTGCATCCCAGAGAGTTTGAAACGTTAATGAGGTGTTTGGAAAAGGTGCAACGAATTAACACACAGTGCATCGTTGGCTTGTGAAGTTTCAGTCCGGTAACTTTACTCTTGAAAATAAGCATCATAGTAGACCTGCGACCAAGGTGGATAATGATGAGTTACAAGCTCTAGCGGAGGCAGATACATGTCAACCTATGTGTGAGTTAACATCTAGGTTTGAGGTTTTGATTCCAACTGTACGAGTATTGAACCATCTGAAGCCAATTAGAAAGGTAAAGAAGCTAGACAAGTGGGTACCACACGAACTGAATGAGAGTCAAACGACATGTCGCCTTGAAACTTACCGTTCTTTGCTGTAACGTCTGAAAACCAAACCATTTTTGCATTTCATCGTTACGTGTGATGAAAAGTGGATTATTTTCAACAACTGCAAGCGCTCTGCTGGGTAACTTGATAGAGGCAAAGTGCCAAAACACAGTCCAAAGACGAATTTGCACCAGAAAAAGCTAATGGTGTCTGTTTGGTGGTGTAGTGCCGGTGTCATCCACCACAGCTTCATGAAACCTGGCTCGTCAGTTACAGCAGATGTAAACGTTAATCAGTTGGTTGAAATGACGAGGAAACTTGAAATTATGTTACCTAGGTTAGTCAATAGAGATGGACCAATACTTTTGTAAAACAATGTTCGACCTCATGTTGCATGAAGAAGACTACAGAAGATTCAGGAACTGAACTTGTAAGTACTTTGTCTCCTGTCATATTTAACGGACCTTACACCAGCTGATTATTGCCTCTTTCAGGCACTGAATAAGTTTTTGCAGGAAAAAACTTCACTTGTGAAGAAAAAGCCAGAACATCCTTTCGTGAACTTATAACCCCTTGCTCTCCAGAATTCTTCATTGCTGACATGAATACGCTACCGATTAAAGGGCAAAAATGTCTACATGATTTTGGTACATACTTTGAGTAAACTGAATTGCTTTTTGTTTAAGATAAAGTGAAACAAAGTTCTCGTTAAAAATCGGATATTTCATACATAACGATCTAATATATATATATATATATATATATATATATATATATATATATATATATATATATATATATATATATATATATATATATATATATATATATATATATATATGTATATATATAAGTATGCGCGCATTACAGTATATACATTTATATTATATATAATATATAAATATATTTAGAATACCTAATAAGTTATATATATTATTCAAAATTAAAGGCATTGACAGTTGTATGCATTCAATTTTTTCTGGAGTATTTCAATTACAAACTCCTGAAGCGAACACGCGTGACAGAAAAAACAATCAACTGTTTTTGACGTTGGAGCAAGTTTTGTTCAGGGTATCTTTTGTATATTATTGAGAAAGCTGAACATCCTTACCACAAGTTATATATTTGTATACTTATTTGGAAACTAATCAGTGGGAGAGAGATGAATAAATATTTACGGTTCCCACTTTTGATAAGGCCTTTGAAACTGTTGTCGGCATTCTGAGTTTTTAAAGCTTCCGGTGTCGGGATTTTTCTTTTGGGAATACGAATCGAGTGAAAGAATTACTGATAATTTGGAAATCACATCGCGTATTCTGGGCATGGGGGAAAATCCACAATCCGATTACTGATCACTTAAATTCCTCTCGAGGGAGGGGGCAAAGTGGAAAGCTCTGTTACAAAATATCGAGCCCTTCGAATACCTCTTTATAATTCTTTCCATTACCCAAGACCTGAAAAGTAATAGTGGATCTTTTCCTAGAGTCCACTTCACGAGGCTTAGTTATTAGTCATGATATTCAGACTTAATCAACACCGTTGGAGCAATTAGATTATTGTCTACGTTTATCCTTTCGAAGATCAGCTTTGTGTTTTCGCAGAAGTGGTATGCAAAATTCACCTTTGCAGGCAGTCATTAATTCAGTTAAACCAAACAGTAGTCTAGTATTTTATTGTAACACACCTGAGATATATGTCCTGAACGTGAAATTCTTAGTCTATAAGGAAGTTATTGACAGTTTTACTGCTCGATTAGGCAATCAATTTCTTTCGCCTTCTCTGTCTCATACTGTAATATATGTGTCTAACGCACTCGCAGATCTGTATTCTAATTGTACAACAATAGATCTATTACTAGGTGACACTTGAAAACTTCCATAGTGAAGAACCATTTATGAAAACGGATACATGATAATGTAACAGTTTTACCTTGTTTAGGAAGGTGTCAATGTGTTGTTAATACTGAAGCCAGGTTAAAAATACCTTCGTAATGAAACAATAAGGGAATAAGTTAGAATAAATGTAAAGATGGAAGATAATAGGTCATTATGGCGAGTAAAGATCTTGGGTGCGTAGTGAGAATATCTGTCGTATTTCTGGCTGTAAATAATTTTGGAAACTTCTATTCTTGGTAAACTGTCTTTCAAAAGAGGATCATTTGCTGGTTATTTATGTTTATTTTCTGACAGGTTCATGCACAAGCCTCGAAACCACCCTTTCTAAACGTTACATTCTTACACAGATTCATGCACAAGCCTCCGAAGCCACCCACCTCCAACCGTTGAGTTCACACGCGCTGGGAAAACACGCCCGAACAAAAGTGCATCACATTTAGGAGCTCCCCACTTTGCGCCTCACCTTTTTCTGTTTGAGGTACATGAGAGCCAGAACTACTGGAAGTATCCCACGCTGCTTGTTGTACGTTGAGTCATTCTGGGTAAACGACTGAAAATATCGAAGTCTCTCCTTGCATTAATGCTTCTCGAGCATTTAACATAGCAAGGGTCCTTTCTGTAGTTCACAAAACGAACAGAGCGATAAAATGAACTAACTAAGAGCTCTGTTCAGTAAAGTAAACAGACTGTGTCTGTGAACTCACCGTCTGTTATGTTTGCATAATTTAATGCGACGGGCTTGAACATTATTGTATAATATATTAATAGACGCGAATACGAAGAAATTCATGCGTTCTTTAAAGAATTAACTTAAGCTTGTTGTTGTTGAGATAAGCTTCTTGGCCTTCTTTTTCTTTCATTTACCCGTCAACGATGTCTTTTCAAGTAAGTTTCTATGTGTGAGTGGAAGATGGATAATAACGAAAAAGATCACATTTTAGAAAAATTCAGGGCCTTTGGCATTCACAATGAAATGTTCAAAAAACGTACTCTAAAGTTATAAATAATGTTATTTTTTAAAAATTGCATTCAGACACGCATATAACTGAGAGATAATTAAATATCAAGGATCCTAAATTTCAAAAATTTAGGTTTTCTCCCATTTTTCCGCAATGCAGCAGAGAAACCACATATTTACATAACTACTCAACGGCTTTTATCATCCACAAAGTTGATGCAAGAGCGACGTTCTGTGATGTAGCCGTCCATGAACTCTGTAACAATATGGACCTCTACAGGAGGATCTGCTCTCTGAGCTCCTAATGAGGCGAAAGCCACTCATTAATTATAAGATCTAGTGTTATCTTTGAAGTTTATATGATGAGGATCTGCTATATCCCTCAGAAGAGATTTCAAATAGGTTGGAAATTCACGATTAACTGGAGTCAGTAATCTTCCTTTGTTGCAGTAATAATTGAATTCACCGTCACTCAGCTACTCAAGGGAGGATGTTTCGCCTTACAATTTATACATAATGTATTCATTTACCACAGTATTGTTGCACAATAATTCTTTCATCACATTGTTCATTATCTGCTCCTAATATCAAGACAACTGCATCTTTACGATTCTTCATAGCTTCGGCCTTTTTCCGCTGCCTGGTTTGACGCTCCTCATAAGTTTCATTACTTCTTATTTTCTGCTTTATATATCTCTTATGTCGTGTTTTCTCTCATTAGTCTCCTTAATAGTTTCGTTTTTTATTCGCCCTTGAAAATTCTTAGACCTCAAACTGAGAAAATGGAAGCATCTTAATGTAATCTATAACCAGTGTCATTTTTACTTTGAAATTAATGTTTTTCATTTCTTTCAAGCAAACAACCATAATATTGGTCTCCTAACTTAGCTACTCTATCGTCCTCATAAACTGTCAGTGTTCAAATATAAGTTCTTGCACTGGATTACCTGTAAGTTTTGAAATATTTGAAACGTTTCAAAGTAGCTTTTTTACCATAATCAATAATAGTCAATATTCAGATTGAAGTTCTTGTATCGGATAAGCTGTAAGTTTTGAAACATTTGGAACGTTCTGGATGGAGACTGGAGGCGCTTCTCAGAACGAGATAACCTGGCAACGCAAGACTCCATCAACAAAATCGATATTGCTTTTCAAAATACATGTCAACACGTGCGTCTTCAATGAAAACATCAACAGCCAAGTGCTGGGAATGTATGCATATTCTGTTTACTTATGAAGACCTTCGTTTCTGTCAAACAAACATGAACTTAACGGAGTTACAACCGCACTTTTTCCAGGAATATTTTCCTTGAAAAAATGTTCAACCCTCATGCTTGGTTTGCCCTAGAATCTTCGTAACAAAAACTCCGTAAACTCTTACCAAAAGCACCATGTTTAAAAGCATGAAGAGAGGCAGAGTTGTAATTACTTCATTAAACTATGCTCATTTTGATTAGATTGTTAAGCCGCTGAGCCTTCGGTTCATGGATTTAAAGTTTACAAGTTCGACAAGATTGAAAGAAATAATCACAGGATCTGTATGTACTTGTAATTTTTCTAATGTCACTAGGTGGAATGATTCCCCCGCAGAATTTTGCATCCAAAGAGATGGGCTTAAAATAATTTCAATATTTTATGTTATTTAAATTATAACTTCATAAGTATTTTGTTTTGCATCAAGGCGTTATGATCCGTTGACGGCAACACCAAGAACCTCGAGAAAATTTACTAGAATCTGCCGTGCTGGTTTCCGTGCTTCGATTTGCGTTCGAAAATAGCGAAACTTTTGATCCCACAAAGCGCAGACGCACGAAAACATCTCATGTAAGCAGATCTGTACACAAGCAAGACGGACTCGGCACGCAAACTTCACAAAAATACAGGATTTCGACACAAGTCTTGCTTGGTAAACAGGTAAGACTTGCTGTACAAAACAAAAATGTGCCGCTAGCAACCGACTATCACTTGTAAATACAATACATGTTCAGATCTTAGGGATGTAAAAATAGACTGAGAATCGTGCCGGCTCTAATCAAAAACTTTAAAAATCAGGGCGAAAATACTAGATTGAAAGAGAGATACTGTAAATTTACTTTTAATGTACATATGTATAGTTTTGTCTTGGAGTACCTTAGGGCTTCGAATTTATAATCTAAGGCGCGTACTTAGCGCCGTTAAGCTAGACTTCAATTTATTATAAGCAAAAATGAAATCGTAGCTTCTGTAGTTTCTCATTTTAAGAACTTCTATTTTCCTGAACATCGATCAGAGCTTGAGGTCGTAAATCCAGATTGCTCTTTTGGCAAAATTTTGTTATTCCCGTTGGCGTTTTTAAGGAAACTTCCCAAACGATGTCGGCAATCTCGACCACACCGAACGAGATTTCCCGATAGTTTTGCACGCTGAAACAAGTCTACAAAAGTTATATCACAAATAGAAATTTCCCGCTCCAATGAAGACGACGTTTCGTGAAAATTAAAAGATTTCAAGTCACCGAATTTCGAATGGCAATGTCAGCGGTGGTGTGACGACGACACGCCGCTTTTCCTTGAGTGATACTTGGCATCCTCGGCGGCGCTACGTCTTCGTCTAATAGTTTGATCCGCGCAATCCTGATCATCCAGATCATCCCGGCCGCCTTTCTTGCGGCAATTGAGGCAAGCCTTGCTCAGATGTGTGGGCAGGACGTGAGACACTGCTCGTCTCACGACACGGCTCCTGAGTCTCAGAGTTGATTTGGCTCGAGAGTCTCACGAATGATTTGGCACTAGTCACATTGATGATTTGGCTCGAGAGTCTCACGAATGATTTGGCACTAGTCACATTGATGATTTGGCTCAGGAGTCTCATGGATGATTTGGCGTGAGAAACTCATTGAGGACTAAATTGACTCGGACATTATGAATATTTTTCTGACTAATTACGTTCGAAAATCTTGGTACTGGCAAAGTTTGCAAAAAATTAAGTTGACTTTTACGTTATTTTTGAACTTGTAGAGTGAACTATAGGCACTCGAACAAATTTAAACTCTAAATTTGTTAAGTGTTGCCGGAAGCTTAAGCAACAGTTTAAAACAAGAGTTCTCTGCGTTTGCAAAGGGCAGAAGGGGATATCAACTCGTACTTTGCTTTAGTAATTAAAATATAGCAGATCTTAAAAAATCTTCAGCGTTGGTGTGAGAACAGGCGTGTTTTTCTGAGAGTATCTTGTTTCATCGGTCATTCCTGTGCAGCCGAGTCTTATTCAAGAGATTAATAGAACGATGGAAGCTGAGGGTAAGTTTTTCGCAATATTTGTCTTGATGTTTTACAACGGCGGTGATAAATTGCTTTGCTATTCATAATCAGACCTGAGAGCTTATCATCGCTGACAGTAGTTGAAGCAATCGAGGTCTGAGGTTAGCAATTTTGTTGTATATACCATTGCTATTATCAGTGGACGTACTGGTTGAATTCGAATTTTGAATTCCACGTGTAATAATGATGATAATTATTGTAGTAGTAATATAAGTAATAATAATCATAATAAATATCACTAATAATAATATCAAAGTTTATTTCAATAAAAAACACATAAAAATAAAATAACAATACTCATCTCAATAATATCAATATCCATACAACATCCTATTAGTAACAGCAATATCAACATGGTGTATTAGCGAGTAAATTGTGACAGGTGGCGACATTATTGTTCCTAAGGGAATAAAGCATGACCCCGAGCTGCGGTTACGTGGTCTCCCTCTACTCAGTGGTGGATGTTTTCCATCTGTGTAGTTTTGACGAGCCTGTTGCCATGACACCTAACATGCTTGTCCCTCTGTACCTTCCCTCCTGCCCCCATGTGCCTTTCCTCTCGTGTTCCATCTCTATGGCAACAGAGGCCTTGAATCGGGGTAGGGGTGAGGTAGGATGAGGGTAAGGAGGAATTGGAATGGGGTGAGGTGGGGTTGGGGTGCAGAGTGATGCTGAAAAACACCTCGGTCTGCTACGGTGGATTACGGAGACCGTCCTTTGAGGTGCACGTAAACAACCTTCCCACTCAATGTAAATGAGGTGACTGTCTGTTCAGAACGTGCACGTCAGCGGCACGTGCACGTGCAGGTCAACCATTGCGTGCACGTGCATGCTAGCCACTGTGTCCAGTTCATGTCAGCCACCGAGTGTACGTGCATGTCAGCTACCACGTGCGCGTGCATGTCAGCTACTATGTGCACGTGCATGTCAGCAACTGTATGCCCGTGGAATTTTCACGTGTGTTTTGATGGAAAAATCGATGAGTTATTATTTTGCGTCCGCGAGTAATACATCGCCAGAACATACTTCTGACACTGAAAAACGGAGGTTTCAAACGAGGAATTCTATTCAGAACCATGACGAGGTTTTAAAACATCAGGTGTCTTGATAGAGCACAATGGAAATGTGGAACCTTGTAAGAGTATAAATATAATATTCCCGCAGGTGGTGTATAATAACTGACACAAGGCACAGAGCAAAAATTTGCTCGCTTCAATAATTTTGCGTTGCATTTTCTCGTGAAATGAGCGAAGCATCTACGTTTCCTGTGATCACTATTAACTAATAATTTTTATTATCTCAATGTTTCATGCGACTATTTGCATAAAGTTTTTTACAAACCACCGTCGCACCTCACGTTGTGAATGTCTTTCAAAAATATTTGCAAATGTTAAAGTTATTTCAATAAAAGATCGGTACACAGTTTAAGTTAACGATTGTTAGATGAAATGATGGGAGATATAAGTTGTTACACAATTTCATGCAGCGCAGCTCAATTCTTGATCAAGCAAAAGACTCTTCGGCTTGGCTGCATTTTTCTGGAAACTAAGCCACCATTTTTGCGACATAGCCACTTGTTTAAGGCAGAAAATATAAGAAAGCAAATTGCACGGTACCCTTGTGTCGTCTGTACTCGTCCCTCTAAGCCTATACATCATCAGAGCTATCCTCTCACAACGGCACCCCTTGCAGTTACTCTCATTGTACTCCTAACTCTCCAGTACTGCACTCCTAACTCTCCAGCACTGTACTCCTAACTCTCAAGTACTGTACTCCTAACTCTCAAGTACTGTACTCTTAACTCTCCAGTACTGTACTACTAACTCTCCAGTACTGTACTCTTAACTCTCCAGTACTGTACTACTAACTCTCCAGTACTGTACTCCTCTCTCCAGTACTGTACTCTTAACTCTATTGAACTACACTCAAACTACTACAGAGCTGTATTTCTAGCTCGGCTGAGTTGTACTCCTAACTTCAAAAAATTGTACTAGTAACTCAACAAAGCTAGACTTCAAAGCATACTGTACTGAACTCCACTTATTGACCTTCTCTACTGTACACCTAGGTCTTCTCTACTAAGTTTTTGCGCCCACGCTTCCGTGTTCGTTTGTATTGTCAATTTATGCAGAATGATGACCATGGAATTGAAGTTCGTAATCTCAATTTCACTTTGTTTCGCATCAATAATTGAAATATTTTATCTTAAAACTTAAAAAATGATGAGGCACATCCTCTCTACATAATTTTGTCGGAGTTTTTTATGTTTCTTATTGTTATCACCTCTGTATACGGCTTGAAGGTTATTCCCCTACTGCTTAATTTTCACAGATTTTCTTTTGCTTTTCATTGATCTTTTCTTTCTTCTCTTTCATTTCTTCTGCATCCTAGTATTCCTCACTTTTCTCTGCATCCTTTCCATTTCCTGTTCCATTTCCCCCTTCACTGCTTGCCTCTTTCTCCGCTTTTCCTCTACAACCACTCTGTTTCTTCTCCCTCATTTTCTATACGAGCCTCTTATCCTGATCATGTTTATCCCAGGCTCAAGTTGTTCTTTCTGCAATTAAACGTTTGATGTCAAAAATTTTCATTAAGGCTATAAGCTTATTTTACACGCCGCTCTCTGGCAGTGAAGAAGAAATTTTTAATACTGCGCCGAGCGAAGGCATTTTATTTCAAATAGTAAATTTGATATTAAAAATTTCCAGCGCTGACGTCTTTTATTTTTGTTATAAAGGCCATGCACCTAAGATTGCAGCAACAGCAGCGGCACCAACATCGCACTCGAGTCAAGCAATTTGTTGTTGAAGGCTCAAACAGACGCTTTTTCATACACACTATCATTTCAGAGTTTACAAATTAATTTCAGCTCGTGTTAACTCATAAACAAGCGTTAGTTCCTTATCTATATTATACTTTTTAGGCTTAGTTACGTAGGACAGACTGTTATGCCGGCTCAGGTCGTAAGTCTCTTAGAAATTACTACCGAGCTTCAACCAGCGTATGAGAAACGTTCTCGAACGCGTGACACTAGGAATGCAATAATAATAACAATAATAATAATAATCTGGAACACGTGGCAACAAGCACAAATTCAATGGATTGCAACTGTTCGTGCAGCCACAGCAATGCGGAGGCAGGATTTGAGCTAAGCTTCAACCAGGACTGGATCTAGGAAACTGTATCCCTGGATGAATATCCTTACCCAGTGATGGCTGAATATATCAGGAATGAATATCTGCTTCCAAAGATGAATGAATATCAAGATCTTAAGATAGATTAATATCCATATCTTAAAATGGATAAATATTCGCATCCTCAGATGGTTGAATTTCCGGATCCAGCGATGGATGAACTTCCAGTTCCAGCGATGGATGAATATGTACCCCAGGGATGAGTATCCAGGTTCTTCTAATGCAATTGCCTGTTTTTATTCCAGAATACGACCCATGAGGGAAATTTTTTCGTATGTTCTGCGAACAACTGTTAATTTTACGCACACGTAATTCCAGTTGAAATTTCTTTTGATGATGGATGTGTCATGATAGAATTGTGCCTTGATGAGTGATATGTTTTGATAGGGACTGTGTCTTGAAGATGAATGTGACTTTATGAGGAATGTGTCTTGATGAAGAATGTGGTTCGTTGAGGAATGGGCTTTGATGAAGGATGTAGCTCGATGGGGAATGTATCTTGATTAGGGATGTGTCTTCATGAGAAATGTGGTTAGATGAGGAAAGTGGCTTGATGAGAAATGTGGCTCGATGAAGGATGTGGTTTGATGAGGAACGTGGCGTGAAGAAGGATGTGGCTTGATGAGGGATGTGGCTTGATGAGGAATGTGGTGTGATGTGGGATGTGCCTTGATGAGGGATGTGGCTTGATGAAGGGTGTGGCTAGATGTAGAATGTGGCTTGATGAGGGATGTGACTTGATGAGGGATGAAGTTTATTTTGGTCTATATTTGACCATATATGTATTGAAAAAATTCGTATTTCTAAAGTATTTCTGTTCGATTCAAGTTCTGTGCACTCATGAGTTATTTCATGTAAGTGCGTGCACCATGTTAATTTATAACATGTATATATGATTAGTGGTATATTATGTTATTACATATGTAAGATTAGTGAAATGTTATATTAATACGTATATATGATTAGTGATCGATTATGCTGATAGATAAATATGATTAGTGATATCTCATTACTCATCTCCAACGAGAGTATAGAACTAAAATGTAGAACTACAATATAGAACTAGAATGTAGAATTTGAATGTAGCACTAGAATATAGGACTAGGAAGTAGAACTAGAATATATAACTAATACATAGTGCTAGAATGTAGAACTAGAAGGTAGACCTAGAGCGTGAAACTAGAATGTAGAACTGGAATGTAGAACTAGAGTTAGAACTAGAATATAGAAATAGAATTGAACCTAGACCATAGAACTAGAACGTAGAACTGAAATGTAAAACTATATTTTATGATAACACATACTGGAAGTATTTTGTGATCAAAATATAATTGAATTGAAATCAATTTGAGAGCTTATAGCGTATAAAAAATTCCTCTTTTATTTAAATTTACCGAAATTTATCAGTTCATAGCTTGCCAGAAAATGAGCATAAATTTCCAGCAGTTCGTAAGCATGTAACTGTTGTAAACATTTCTATAGGAAAAAGAGATTTTATTTTAACTCCACTTCACATGAAGAGCATTTTGCTCTCAACCATACTGACATTCTTCCTTATTTTCTGCATTATTTTTTTCAGATAACTGCAGGCGTATTTTTCCTAACGCTCACCTCGTTCTCAATTCGTTTCTGAAGTTATTCAAATTTTGTGGATGTGCAGCATTAACTTTTAATTTGGTATATCCTCACAAGAAGGAAAACGGAAGAAACTTTATTCTAATGACGTACATCCTACATATACGTACATTGAAATGAATGCCAAAGTATAGGATCTGGTGATTTTAGAGGTCATTCTGTTTGGTGTCCAAATCTTAAATTACTATTATGGACAGCCCTGGAGGACGTTATTTACTACTAAACTCCTGTGAAAAGGAGTACCATCCTGCTCTACCACACTGCTTCAAATTTACTGCCGTAAGCGTCTCTAATATGTAAAGTAACACTGTTGTGTCAAAGTCGAGGTTTGAAGACATGTATACAGTATGGACTATTTGTTGTGAGAAAATTGGAATTAAAAATAAATTCGTTACACGTTTTTGCATAGAAGTTAATTTATATAAAATTAGGCAATTGATCGTGAAATACTTCCGGCATGTGATGGAAAATAAATTTCTGTTTAAAGTAAGACAAACAATATTAAAATTATTGTATTTATTATGGATTTGTTAGCAATGAAAATCAGGGTTTGGATTTTCGTCACCCACACTGTGTGTTGAATAAATTTAAGACTTTCATTTAAACAGAATGGTACATTGTTGAATTTTATTGGATTTTGTACTAACAAGATCATGGTTCTCTTTACTGAATTTAGACATTTTCCCCAAGCTTGCTGTTGAATTCTAGTAGAATTTTTATTTCGTTGACAAACTGATTCTGTGTTGAATTACGGAGAGCTTTTGTACTTTATGCGCTTTGAACTCTTGGCAGAATCAAAACGAAATTTACTCTAACTGAAAATGGCGTTACATGGTGTTGTGCGCTGCTTGTTTTTGCAAGTGTGAACAGCTACTGGCGCTGAGCGACGCTCGACCGGGCCGGGACCGACACATGGGACCGGGCACAGCACGATCCCGGGTGCTGGGCACGGTGAAGCTCCGGGACCGTTTAGCACAATGAACGTGCAGCACCGGGACCGTGAAGCACCCTCGCCGTGCAGCACCGAGACCGTCCAGCACCGGGACCGTGCAGCACCGGGACCGTGAAGCACCCGGGCCGTGCAGCACCGGGACTGTGAAGCACCCGGGCCGTGCAGCACCGGGACCGTGAAGCACTCGGGCCGTGCAGCACTGGGACCGAGCAGCACCGGGACCGTGCAGTTCTGGAACCCTCAACACCGTGCCCCCAGTCGAAGTGTTGCTTTAAACCTGCACACATCACACAAACTTAATAGCGTATTAGAAAAGACTATTACTTTTATCAACTAACTTTACAGGGGAAAATCAGAATAGTTCGTTGAAAACAGTTTGTTTGGCGAGTATATTTGCGCTTCGAAAATGTTAAAGGGATCTTTAAACTGCTAGACACAAAAATTTTAATAGGCATTATCCATTTTACTATAGCTTAACGTTCTTCAGTGACAAGGAAGTGCTGCCAGCCAGTGGCAATAAGTAGAACTAGACCAATCTGTTATTGCTTTACTGCGGTAGCAATGTTGGTATGATTCTTTTGAGTCTATGAAAAAAACAAATTCGTAATCATGGTTTGCTGAGGCAATGAGCAATGTTGTCGAGGTGGTTATTTCTAGTCAATCTGGGTATTTGAAGTTTCAAATTAATTTGATGCCCATCTAACTTCTCTGGAGAGATACGTTAAAAAAAACAGAGAAACCCGTGGCTATAAGATTGATAGAACGCCTTGAAAATTTGAAGACGTGTTTCGTGAGGAACAAGAACTTGAACTCGTTAGACACTTAGAAAATCTAGAGGCTAGGTTTTACAGCCTAACAATGAAAGAGATGCGTAGCTTAACTTACCAGTTTGCGGTTGGAAATGGCATTGTCATATGTTTCAAAATGGAATCGCAGGCCCAGATTGGATTAATGGAATTCTTAGAAGACATCCTACTTATCTGTTTACAAACCCTAATCAACATCTGGTGCAAGAGCGATATGTTTTAATTAAGTAGTAACAGATATTTCTTTTCGTTGCTAACAAACTTGTTCGACAAGCACAAACTAATGGGTTCTCGTATATTTAGTTGCGATGAAACGGGCGTTTCAGTAAACCCATAAAACCAATCAAAGATCATAGCTTGCAAAGGGAAGCGTCAAGTCGGATCGTCAACCCCAGAAAGAAGCAAAACTGTAGCCTAATTTATTTGTAAGTTGTCAAACGGAATTTACATGCTCCCTATGCTTAGTTTTTCTCGAAAGAAAAGGCAGATACAATTTGAGTTAAAATTTCCAAAAAAAGGTTGGGTTGAGGTGAACAGTACTGGATGGTTGACTGATGAATCATTTCTTGAAGGTTTTGACAATATGTAGAATTTTCTACAACATCAAAAGCTTCCCGGTTATTCTTATATTAGACAGGCACTCAACGCATACCAAGAACCTCGATGTCATAAACTAAGCGAGGGAAAATGGCGTTTCGATATTGTCTACCACCACATTGCTTTCACAGATTTCAGCTGTTTGATGTTTCTTTCATGATACCTCTAAGCCTTCATTAAAGTGATGAGTTTCAAAAACGGCCTTGAAGCAACCCAGAGAAAGTCATAATTCTCTATGAAATTTCAACATTTTTGAGCCAGCTTGTATCCAAAGCGCAGCAATGAGCACTGCCATTGATGGTTTCCAAGCTACAGGAATGTGGCGAACTGACCCATCCATATTCACCGACGCCAATTTTCTCCCAGCAGACACAACTGACATTGGACTTAGAAGGCCTTCAAGTGAAGAGGTGATCACATCTGGATCTGAACAATTGGAATTGCCTTCGCCTAGCACCCTTGTTTAAAAGACATGTCTACCTGGTTGGATGAAAGAGCTGGCGAGGTATCAGCCAACTCCACTTGCAATGACACTCCGGCGAAAAATGTCCGATTTAATGGGGCTAGTTGTGCCACTCCTGGGTGCTCTTGGATGACAACTGACAACTCTTTATTTCACATTTTTTCTGAAATCCTAATGCTTATTCCAGAAGTAAAAACGAGTTCGAAAAGGACAAATTGCAAGAGGAGGGAAGACGGATTCCCCATACAAAAAGAGTTAGAAGCCACTATTAAGGAAAAATAGGTTAATAACTTTGGCAAAGAAGAAAAAGCAGAGATAAAACTATTAAAGAAAGAAAAAATTGAGAATAAACACAATAAAAGGAAGTGCAGGAAGATGTGCTGGAAAAAGTAGAGGAAGAGAGAACCCAAAACTAAAGAGAGGGATTTTGAGGATTATTCTGGATATGGATGTTAATAATACAGGGAATTTTATTCACAGTCTGTTGAAGGTTGAGTCGCTCGCTCCATGTGCAATAAATGGGCACACAATTCTTATACGGGAATAAATAGTGATGGTGATAAGGCTCCCTTAGTGTTTGAATTTTGTGAATAGGCTTGTGAAAAGGACACAATCAATGAAAACGGTAGTTAAACCTTTATAACCACTTAAAGCTAAATAAATATGAAGTAAATCTATTTCTTCTGCACTTCCGCTAGTTTTTTATGTTTTTATAATTATTTGCCCCCAAACATGGACAACACGAGTCAGAGGACATAATTTTCTGTTTTAGAGAATCAAAATATTGTTCGTTGTTTTCCTACAATTTCATTGTACTTTTGTGATTATTGTGATATTGTGTTCATAAAAAATGTGCAGCTCTTTTGATTAACCCTTTTGTATTTTTAAAACATACTTTCAACTAGGTACCCCGTTCTGTCCCTGGTTCCCCTATATGTATTCAGTCAAACACACACGTATGAATAACTTGTTGTGGACCTGAGAATAAACGTCTACGTGTATTGTATTGTATGCTAAACTTATATTGTATAGCATCTTTGATACATATTAAACATTTGAAAATGTACTCTTCATATATACCTACAGAGTACTTGGGCAAAACTGGGATATTTACTGAACATTAACTGGGGCAATAACTGGCACAATAATTAGAACGATAAGTAGCACAATAGAGGGCACTCTAACTGGCACTATTAGTGGCACAGTAACTGGTGCAGTAGCTACTGCTGATCTAGTGCAGTAGCTGATGCTGAAACGAGCACGGTAACGAGCAAGGTAACGAGCACGGCAGTGAGCATGATAACGAGCACAGTAGCGAACACGGAACTAGCACGTTAACAAGCACGGTAGCGAGCACGGAACTAGCACTGTAACGAGTACGGTAACTAGTATGCTAACGAGCACACGACCATAAACTGTTGAACACACACAACAAACATACGCACATATGAACGCGCACATGCACTGCATTTATTGACAACTTTGCGCTTCATAACACGAAATGAACTCGAGGTCACAGAGCACAATATCAGTGGGAGGAGTCTCTTATGTAATTACTTTTCTCCTGTGCTGTGTTTGTTGCATCAAGTGATGGAAAAAATAGCTAATTTATTGCAGTTCGTGCGATAAACAAGCCTAATTAGTCATGGATTGTCAGAGTAAAGTTGTCAACATTTTGTACGTAACTGTAAGCATGATAGGACAATTGTGTGCAACATATAATCGTACTACATAGTTTCCGAGGAAATTACACCGCTTAGACTTGACTAATTAGAAAATATAATAGAAACGAATGTATTAAAGATTGACGACGAATTATCGTATTTTAAATTAATATTTTTCATGAAAATATACAGAACTTCCATTCTGTATCTTATCTGCCCATAACGTGGTTTAGATAGTACCTGCGGAAATTCCTTGTTTTAAAAGTGATAAAATTAAGGATCTATGAAATGAAGTACATTTTTTCAATTTTATCCGTGGTACTATCACAACCTGAATATTTTTCATGAATATACACAGATCTTCTATTCTGTATCTTATCCATCAATAAACATGGTCTTGTAAGAGGAGAAGACTTATAATGAAAACATCACGTATTTTATGTGATCTTATGTGGATACCTGGTGCCTTTAGTATCTACAATACAATGCTTATAATGCATGTATATCCGTTCTGATTTCAGTTTAATAATTTATTTCTGTATTAATAGGAAGTAAAGGGACGGACACACACAGATAGAGACAGAGAGAGAGAGAGAGATAGAGATACTCTGTGTATTATACAGGGTGACCCATAACTAAGATACCTTATTTAAATTATTATAGCTATAAAACTAAAAATGATAAAGAGATTTGGTTAATGCAGAATGAAAGAAGAAATTTCAAAGTTTAATATAGATTCAAAAATGAAATAACAATATTCGTTTAACTATGGAATGCAATATCTTTTAAATGACCTCCATTAATAGTCAAACAATGGCGTGCTCTTTCAACGGTGCTGTTCATTACTTTCCTTAATGTCTCTGGGGAAATATTGTTGATCTCTTGAATGATGTAGAATAGAATAGAATAAGGCAATAGGAACGAGCAGTATTACCGAAGTCCCATGCCGTCTAAAGTAAATCCATCGGTATTGAACCAAGAATGGGCCAAGCGGCTCGTTCCTATTGCCTTATTATATTCTATTCTACACGTACACCTTAACCACGTAAGTCAATTTAGTCATGTGCACACATATCACTCACGCACAGGCGTTTATGTCACGAGCATTCATCTCAATCATACATTAACCTTAAGGAGTTAGGGACATAGTTAGTTGGATGTAATACTGGGGGGGTTCGTAATCCAAAATTTATCGAGACGATTTTTGAATGTGTTCACAGTGCCAGCAGAAACTATGTTTTCTGGCAGCTGGTTCCAAGTTGCGGCAATTTTAACTGGAAAAAAGTTCATAGCTTGAGATGTCTTGAAGTTTCTCAGTAATAGTTTTTGACCGTTATTTCTGGTTCTTACG
>VCRD01000479.1:140845-155217 GCA_006783055.1 Trinorchestia longiramus
GACTTTGTCGAAGGCTTTTTGAAAGTCTAGATAGACAAGGTCTACGGCTTTTGTACTGTCGTATATACGGTTAACTTCTCCAAAGAAGTCAAAGAGATTTGTGAGGCAGCTACGTTTTTCTCTGAAACCGTGCTGGGTGTCATTAATAAGATTTTGGTCATTAAGGTGTTTTGTTATACGAACTTTAAGTAGTCTTTCTATTGTTTTGCTGATGACAGATGTTAGACTGATTGGACGATAATTATTAGGGATTTGTTTGTTCCCCTTCTTGAAAATAGGAGTGACATTTGCGCGCTTCCAATCATCTGGAACTATCCCCGTTTCAAGAGATCGATTGAAGATGTTTGTTAGAGGTTCGCTTATTACTTCGGCTGTTTCTTTGAGTATCCGGGGACCAAGGTTAGTTTCAATTGGTCTAAAGTATCAGGCATTTCAATGTAAACATTTTCCTTTAAGTATCCCCAGAGAAAGAAATCAGGAGCACTTAGATTTGGAGATCGAGGCAGTTACAGTATATCGCCAAAACGAGAAATTATTCTGTTTGGAAAAATTGCTTTTAACATTTGCATTGTTATTTTGCTGTGTGTGTTGTAGCTCCATCTTGTTGGAAAAAGGTAATCTCTGTTATTATCCCCTATTTCAGGTATAAAATATTCTTGAATCATCTGTCCATACAGGTTTTCATTAACACAAATTGCATCACCATTAGCATCTTCAAAAAAATATGGTCCAATGATCCTCGAAGATGTGATGCCACACCATACTGTTACTTTAGCTGAGTGAAGTGGACGTTCATGAATTTCTTTTGGATTTTCTGAGGCCCAGAATCTGAAATTTTGCTTATTAACAAAACCATTGAGGGGAAAATGTGCATCATCAGTCATTATTAAATTCTTTACAAAGTTTTCATTTTCTGCAAGCTTCAGAAATCTATTCGCAAACTCTAATCGCTTTTAGTGGTCTGTAGGATGGAGTTCTTGAGTTAATTGAATTTTATATGAATGATACTTTAAATCTTTTACCAAAATACGTTGCAGAGAGGTATGTGACGTTCTCAGTTGTATTGAACGTCTCCTAGTTGACGTTTTGGGCCGATCAGCAACACTCGTTGCAACAAGCTGAATTGAAGTACCAGTTCGTATGGTCCGTGGCCTGCCACAACGTTGTATGTATGTCTGCTGTTGTCCCTGTTTCTCTAAATTTCAATACCAGTTTTTTATGCACTTCTTCGAAGGACTTCTTTCAATACCATCAATATTTCTGTAATTCCTCTGAACTGCAGTAACCGAACAATTACATCGGAAGTAAAGTTCCACTATTTTGCTCGTTGTTCCATTGCGTAGCGATTCATTTTCGGTGGTGAATTTGTGAATTTTTTGGGCAATATCTTGT
The DNA here is from genome assembly GCA_006783055.1 of Trinorchestia longiramus. Classification (NCBI taxonomy): domain Eukaryota; kingdom Metazoa; phylum Arthropoda; class Malacostraca; order Amphipoda; family Talitridae; genus Trinorchestia; species Trinorchestia longiramus. Next base: position 142,238 of record VCRD01000479.1, read on the forward strand.
GATTGTCGGTAAACTTGATACGCTGGTAGAGAACTTGGAAATTTCCTCATTCATTCTGAATTAACCAAATCTTTTTACCATTTGTAATTCTATAGCTATAATAGTTTTAAAATGTACCTTACTTATGGGCCACCCTGTACATGTAGATATTAAACATTCTCTTTTGATGGTTGTATCATCAGCAAACAAATGTGATACCAAAATTGGCCTTACTTTCTTACTGATATCGGTGTTTTTAGTGGGTGTTTCTTTAGAACGCATAAATCATGCTTCACTAGGCATATAATTATACACGAATACGCCATGCTTCATTGTGCCTATTAATATGCACGCATGAATCAGGCTTTGAAAATCGTTGATTTCGATTATTTTTGGCCCTCGTTTCATTATCATCAATTACCTACCCACATATTCAACCTTCATCCCTGCGTTATCCGGTCGTTCAAACAGTTACTTTATCAGGTTATTTTATTCATCTTATATGTTATAAATGTATGTGAGTTTCACCCAGCACATCATTTATTACATGACAAAAAGAATTTCAGTAGCCTTCATACAAAAGGAAATTCATATATCCGAGGAATGTATTTTCTGTAGCCACCGAATTTCCTTATCCTTACACCAGCCGGAGCTTTAAATTTACTTCAGTCTACTGACCTATATATTTGAAGAACACAAATTTTGTAACTTTCGACGCACTAGATATTTACTAACATTAGAACAAAGAACTTGTTTGTTTTAACTATCGTGTTTTGTTTCACAACGTAAGAACATTAGCGTTTCTTGAGAAGCCTTCCATTTTCTTCTTTAAAATTCATTTACTCCTTAGGCCCTTACGTGTTGTGTTTAACGTAAAGCTCCTCCGTTCCCAAAGCTTGCACTTTTTCGCACAGTGAAAGAGTTCATGGCTCCTAAAACTGGTTCACGCGCATGTCGAAGCTTGGCTCCGCCTCCGTGGATCAGGTGCGTTTAGTAAAGCTTTTGAGATCCTCTTTGAGAATCGTGGTGAGCGACGCTGTTTTGAATGGCAGGCGTCAGGGCGCAGCTCGCCTGTATTTTTGGCGACTGAAGATAGAAGCCTCTAGGCAAGTTGCACACACACACTTTGAAGAGAATAAGCACCTTATCTATAAATTTGGAATGGGTTTGAAATGTTACTTTGGAATACTAATAAATAGTCTACAGTGATGAAACCCGTAACTAAATATAGGTCAAGCCTTTTGATATTGTACTGTCAATCATCATAAACATTATGAGGTTACCTTTCCCCAGTAAGTACAGAGTTGGCAACAATTAGAGTGTTTTGTTCAGAGAAGATATTAGATTTTCCGAAACAGGACATACAACTTGAAGGTGGATCATGTACGCTATTATACCTGAACGGTCGAATTATTCTCGCAGAAAATTGCATCTTGCAAGAATTTGAGTGCGTCCCTTTCTGGGTATAGAGCAGCAGATCTTGTAGCTACTATCATCAGACTAACGCAATTAATGAAACTTTAATTAATTTCCTTCATCAGGAGAAAATATTTGTGTGAGAATGGTATCTCTTGACTGAACACATGAACCAAACTTTTTGCAGTGAGCCTTCACAACAAAGATCTCGAAATAATGCATTAAGAATGACGGCTTCTATAACATTTAGTGTTGTGGATAAAGTATGCTAACTGAACAGGACGCGATTAGAAAAGCATCAAGGAAAAAGGAAAAAAAGGGAAAAGGAACTAGCGCTGAAGGCGACAGCAACAACGGTTCGAAACTTACACTAATAATTTCCAATATCATGTGGTTTTGATTAAAAACTTTGATGTATAACTTGTGGTAGACTTAACTATGCTTGTGTCTCGTGGTAGATTGAGGCTACAAAGTTCTAAAGGCCACCCTATATTTGCAAGAAACTGATTTCTATAAGATTAACCATACATATTCCGATTATTTGTACCCATTCCCATTCGAAAATTATAACTTCACTTACCGTCTAGAGTTAAGAGTTTCCTTTTGGGTGCAACCCATGTTATTGAGTCCGATGAACCCTGAGATCTCGATGAACCTCCGTTGTAAAAAGAAGAGTCGGTAGCAATGATACGGGACGGTCTGAGCCTCGATACAAAAATTGTAATCGAAATATTATTATTGGATGGTGTTTAGAATACCAATCTAGAACAGCAGACTTATCTTTGATAAAAGAAGTTTGGTTCATGCAAGCGATAGCAAACACAACATCTATCTTATGCAATCAATTGTATTTTCGATAGCAATGAATAAATATATATAAAGTGCCGGTTAACTTTGTATTAAGTGACCTGTGTGAGACGATTACCCATAATTACAGAAAGTTCATCAGGAGCTGGAGGGAAGAAGAAAAGGGCGTCTTCTTACCTGCATTATGTTTTGCATTCCCTCTAGCGTAATCCTCTTAGTTCTAGTTATTATGCGAGCGCCCTTATGCTGCACCCTCTCTAAGCACACAGATTTGAGTCATGGGCTAATTTCCGTCAAGATTGTGGGTGTCACAGGCTAATCCTACATATATAATTATACTTTAGAGCTTAGACTTGTATAGTAATTATTTTGAATACAGGTTATGGGATAAGAACTTATGCTAAATATGTAATTTTCTGAACGTTCCATGAAGACACATGATTATTCTTTAAATTCTTAAGGTGGACTATTTTGATAAGTTCAGCTGAATTTCTGAAACTGATACGTGGTAGAGAATAGGACTTGCATGAACCCAGTGATGCAGTAACACACCGAATGGTTCTTTTCTGCGTCTGTCTTTATTCATTAAATATTAATTGCATTCTATAGCTTATAGGGTAATTCCTCATTAGTAATGTCACATTGAACAACTCGTTACCAAAAATTTTGAAATCCTACTAAGAAACATTCTCATCCATTATACTCGAGAATTTTTTCTCCATGAATGTACTCGATGCGAGGCTGCACCTGATGAGAACCATATAAATTTGAGGTATGGTGTTTTATTGTAGACCCGTTCGTTTACAGGTATTTCAACACTACTACTCCTCGTTCAGTTCAGCTTCAAGTGTAGGTCATTACTTACGTCTGTACGAATATTTTTAGATGCTCCTATAATTCCAGCAGAGAGGAGAGCCAGCGCATTTATGTAGGAAATCACTCGGTGAACTCGCTACTTGACAAGTTAACTGTGGCGTCAACTAGCGGTGGTCACTGAGAGGATTGAGATAGCGCAGGTCACAAGTTGTATTTGAACGCGTTGCAGTTAACACGTTAAGGTGTTGCAAGAATGTACAGTGTGGGTGTTGTTGTAGCACTTGTCATCCTTTGTGCTGCATGTTTTTAAACGCACCGGAATTCAAAAGAGGATGAAGCCTGTAACATCCGACAGAGATAACTGCACGAACCACGACCACCGTAATGAATAAGAAAGCTTTGAAATCATTTATTTTTCTTTGCTTGATAGTTAAATTATGTTTTTCTAGCAGTTGAAACTTGCTAAAACTAACTTTGAAAATAATTATCTGATGTTGAACTTTGACTATGATTGATGCCTATATATTCTGCGAGAACATCAAACAAACAATGTTATTAATACAGTTCATGTTCCCAATTATTTTATCATGACTGTTCATACATACAATTAAATTATTAACATTTTCATTGCTCACAATTATCTACATGTATAATCGACAATGTATCTCCATCTCTCTCTCCCTCTGTATCTGTGTGTCCGCCCCATTACTTCCTATTTATTACTGAAGAAAAATTATTGAACTGAAATCGGAACGGGTATGCATGTATTACAAACATTGTATTGTGGATACCAAAGGCGCCGGATCACCATAAAACACGCCATTTTCCCCGTTATCAGATTTGTTCTCTTATATGGCTATGTTCTCGGTAAAAAGGGTACAGAATGGAAGTTCAGTATGTATTCATGAAAAATATTCAGATTATGATAGTACCACGGGCAAACCTAAAATATGTATTTTGTTTCATAGATCCTTAATTTTATCATTTTTAAACCAGTAATTTCGACGGGTACTATCTAGGCCATATTATCAGGAGATAAGATACAGAATAGAAATTCTGTATATGCTAGTGCACCCAGCCGTCAAAAATGACGGCAGAGATTTTGTGATAATACCAGTGCCATCAAAAATGATGGCAAATACTGTTGGAGAGACATTAAATGAAATTACATGTAAGAACACAATGCAATATATTTAGTTTTATATATACTAGTGCAATCTGTACTCGTAAAATTCAGGATCTATGAAGTAAAACACATTTTTCATTTTTACCCGTGGTATTATCAAAATCTGAATATTTTTTATGAATGTATACAGAACTTCCATTTTCTATTTTATCTACCAATAACAGGGCCGAGTGGGAAAAGAAAGCTAATAACGGCAAAAATGGCGTGTTTTATAGTGATCCCGTCCCTTTGGTACTGACAATACAATGCATTGTATTGTCTAGTGCAATGTGTACTCGTTAACTTTGCTATGCGAGCAGCATTGTTTCGTCTTGCCCTTTCTCGTTGTTCGCCCGATAGTCTTCGGCGTCTTTCTTGGTGTCGAAGTCTTGTTGCTTCTCTCTTACGGTTGGACACGTTTCTATCCATGTTGGCCTTTTTTAGCGGAATTTTATTCTGAAATATCGTCGATTATCTCTTTGAAGCTTTTCAAGAAAATCACAATTCCGAAAATAATAACTCAATTTCCAAAATCTTTGGCCTTATACTAAGTAGCAGCCAGGTTACTGGTCAAACTAATTTAAAACATTTCTTTTCGCATTATGTCAAAGCATCATGATGAATTTCAACAGAAAAAGGTCTAAAGAAATTTTCTATTTGAAAAAATAAACCGATTGTGTATTCTGGATACCACAGTGCAAATGAAAAGGATTTGAACTGCCACAGAAAAATAATGCAATAGTATGATTTCTTGTATTTCCTAAGCTTTATCCTTGTTGCTATCAAAGCTATCGATTGGAAGAGTGTGACACAGAGGCAGACGGACGCGGCTCTTATTATAGTATAAAGGACAAACGTTTTAATTTATTATTTCTTTAATGACAACATTCCTAGTGAAAACTTAGACATGTAGTTTTCTACTGCTGCAATTGACTCTGAAATTCGTGTCATATTCGGGTACAATGAATTCGAATCATAGGGCAATACCCAGCCGAACTCGGTATCCACGATACGGACTCGAGTATACAGTATGTCCCACAAAAACCCGAACCCGGATGTCCCGTATCAGTAATACCACCATAAGAATACCATAAGCATTTAATTTCTAGCAAAATTATCCGTCAAAATTAATCTATAGGAAAGAGCATACAATAAGTCGAATAATGGTATTACTGATACGGGAAAATAAATACTCGATTCGGGTTTTTGTGGAATATACGGTATAAGGCTCTGGATTTCTGTAATTTTTTTAAAGTGACATGAAACATATAAATAAATAAGTAAATATATAAATAAATAAATATATAAACACACGACAGTCATTCTTGGTATTTCATTAATGAAAAGTCTTCATAGAAAACCCAATAATTCATCGTAAATCTTTAATACTTTTCTCTTCAAAATAATTACAAATTAGTCAAATCTAAATCGTGGAATTTCTACGGGATCTGTCAAGTCGTATTGTAACTGTTCATGCTGTTATTCATAGCAACAAGTTACTTTCAGAAGTCATTAATATTTCACACATAGTACTTTGCCTTAATTTAGTATTTATGTTACCAATAAGGCACATTTAATGAAAATAATTAGTATATATAATTTCAGTTATTAGTAAGTGCTCATAACAAAAGTTCATCAATTTTTATGAAGCAAGTTAATGGGTAATACCTGCAATCTTCATTAATAGTTAATGCTTATGATACTGGTTTATAATCATCACTAACATTCCTAATTAATAGTTAATGTTTACATTCTTAGTTGATAGGTAATACCAACATTCTTAGTTATTAGTTAATGCTTACAATTTTAGTTATTAGTTAATGCTTACAATTTTAGTTATTAGTTAATATTTATAATCTTGATAGTGAATGTTTACAATTTTATTCTGCTGCTCCATTAGTCAGAATCCCGGTAAGCAAAGTTCAAGGGAATAATTGGTTTCGCTTGAAAAATTCTATTTTAAAATAGTTTTTCAGAAAAAGGCAATTTATTTGTTTAGAATACTTTGTAGTGGCAACCAAACAATAATTATTATCTCTCTCACATAATTTCAAGTAAAATCTGGCCGTATCAATTTTATTAGTAATGCAGAAGTTTTATTCTAGACAACAATAGTGCCCTCGCTCTGAGCAAAACTTTATAACAATGTTAAACTGCGTTGCTGGTTTTTAACTACCACCAGAAAAAGTACGAGCTTTATCAAGCTACACGAGTTCTGTTCTTTAGAATTAAGAATCAATTTTATCATTTTTCTTTCATCCAAGTTTCCAAAGTTCTTTATCTGAGAGAAACAAATAAAAGTGACTTAGCACTTGTACAAGCTTCCTGACACATTCCCATGAGCGAGCATGTGGAGCACGCTTATTAATAATTCTATCATAGTCAAAGCGAGCTTGTTTCGCTTTTAGTAAACATTGAACATAATTAATCTCGTGTATCTAGCGGGAATACATAAGGAAACACGTAAGTTACGGAGAGAAATAGCGGTAAAGTCAACGCACAACGCAGCTCGTTTCTCATCTTAACAAGCAAAAGTGTATTCTTGTGACACGTTGTGGCTGATGAACTCATGTTCTTTGTCCTGTAGACCTAGCGAGCAAGTGAGGGAGTAACAATCTTGGTTCCAGTTTAACTTTGCACGATAATTTTGAATTATGCGTAGTGGACTGACCTCGTAAGTCACAGAAGGGAACGCAAGCTATTCGAATATTATTGTACAGCATTGAATAGCTTATGCACTATACAGGGTGGAGATTTTGGTGGAATTTGCATCATTCATTCCCCTTGTGTAGCACTGATACGGCCAGGCGCAAATGAAAGTGTATCATAGATACGGCCAGGCAGAATTAGAAGTGTATCATAGATACACCGAGGCGGAAGCAGAAGTGTTTCATATATACGTCCAAACATATGTAAGTGAAAGTTATCTGTTGTGTCAGGTATTTTCAACATTCAATCAGAGACTCGGGTGACGTCAAGATACGGGATACAAATGTAATATCAGGAATTCGGCCCCAAAATGTTAAAGTTCACGACACTGGCAATAAATGTTTTTGTTCGGAAAACAGACAAACTACATACATTGTTGTTTTAACTCTGGAAACTACTACCATTGTTTGAGAGACTCGGAAGTAACACTAAGACACTGCGAAGCATTAGTAACGTTTGTGTCACTTTTAGGTAATAGTAATGATTAGAACGCTAGCAGATGATTGTGATGCTATACTCCCACACTAGCTACAAGGACCGTAGGCCTACTAGTTGCTACTGGTTCAAGAATTTTTGACTAGTTGGCAAGGTTCTGAAAACACGACTTGCCTCGTTCTAAAAGAAATCAAATAAGCTGATTCGTGTATGTATGGTACCAGATTAGATTTCAAGGCGCTCAAAACGTTCAAACTCTGAGATTACAGCTTGTTAAAAAAAATCGATTTTCTAAAACATTGAAATGCTTTACAAGTTAAATATTCTGTTTACTAAACAAGATGCATTGTAAACAGGCTGTAGTCTGTAAGCATTTTCCAGAAGGTGAAGTTGCAGAAATCATTTCAATAATTCCAAGTCAAAAACTACACGCATATCAGAACGTTGCTTGAAGTTCTTTTCAAGTGGTTCAGAATGTACAGCAAATTACATTCTTGCAACATCAGTACGTGGAAGAATTTGAATTTCCTCTTAAGTTTCAATAAGTTTCAATAGTGTCTAAATGGTTTTGTAAGTAACAATGTGCTGGAAAAACTATTTCTTTGCCCTTATTTTATTTTGTCTAAAATGAGGATTGCAATCACAAACTTAGTCACACTATCTTCAATCTTTGGTTATTGCTTCCTCATTTCCTCTGCACGTTTTCCAGAATAATTTCCTCATCGGTTTCATGCTTCTTTTTGTGTATGTGCGGTATTTTTCATATAGGATAAATTGCATGACAAAAATTACCTACTATTGGACGACAGAGTACCCCGAGGTAAGCTTTCGACATTTTCAATCGATTTAGAGAACTGCTTCATTTATCTCTATATTAGTTCACATTAGTTGTGACTCAATGTGTTGAATGAACCATTTTTTTTATATCTACCAGAAACACGAATTAATTTTCCCTATTGTATAATTTAACACACAAACCTCGTCTTCATAGTGTTGCAACATCTGACTTTATGTGCATTTTGAGTGTATGAACGTAAGTCATATATATTGTTGACCTCCATTTATATTGTTTGTTTCTCTTAGTGTAATTCGATTTTCTTCACTCTCTCTCCCTCTCTTATCTTTTTAGATACAGTTTATTGTTGACTTACTGCATATACATATCATTGCAAGGACATCTAATTCTAATCAACTCAGTTTAAATTTTTCAGATAGAAGTGCTACGAAGTTGTTACCATGGCTGGTTTCGAATTCATTGAAAAAAAATTGTGGTTCGCGTTAGAAATAGTTCATTGTATTGAGATTTTATTGGAGTATTTTAATACTAACATAATCCTTTGATATTTTAATTTGCATTTGCACCGTATGATTGTATTCAAGTTGAAACATATGTTTACGTTATAAAACGACGTTTTTATTTCCCAGTCATTTACCTTCATAAAGTCCACTGTATTCACATGCCTCTCAGATATACCATAGCATTGAGTAATATTTTAACACCCTAATGTCCACAGTGGTCTGCATCAGCGTGTCGCGTAAATATTTCCATATATTTACTCCGTATTTTATGTGCACAATTCATTAAATTGACAGGCCACGTAAACATTATAAAGTCACCGGATATTCCCTCAGCATTTCCTTTCGCTTCGTCTATTGCATTTGCTTCCAGTGTACCAAAGTCCACGGAGTTCACCCACCGCGATCACGGAGCAGTTCTGCAAGGACGTGATAAGGACGGTCAAACAATTGCAGAGCGGCGTAGCAGGATTTGCCGCCCTCGTGCCAGGAGTAAAGATTCCCAGTTAGATATGACGGAACCGACGAATACATCGCCTGTCACTCATGCAAACATGACTTCAATTTTGCAGTTCGCTCACTTCCAACACACAGCTCGAGCGGAAGAGCGTTCTTTAAATTGGCTACAGGAAGACTGAAAAACGAACTGTCGGGTTCATCGAGAAGGATGAACATGCAAGCTTAAATGAAAGTGGTCATTTCAATCAAGGAAATTGAGTGGTGAGAGATTCAGGTTCTTGAAAACTCTTTACTTGGGTTGAACTTGGCTGTGGAAATTAGGAACGTAAAAACTAAAATGCTAGACAGGGTTAGAGAAGTTTTACGTGAAATCAGAAAAACTCATTTTTGCTAATAAATGAAAAGTCTGAGAAGTTTTCGGTGAGAAGTTCATTGTAGGTTGATAAACAGTTTATGCATACTTTACGAACACGGTATGTTTAAAACTACTGTAATACAATAAAGTATCAATACTTAAATATGCCTCTCTCTCTCTCTCTCTCTCTCTCTCTCTCTCTCTCTGTATATATATATATATATATATATATATATATATATATATATATATATATATATATATGTGTGTATATAGGGTACGAAAGTTATGTCTCGTTTCAAGAAAACCCATATTAAATGTAATTAATAAATTTTATCAAGGCTTTTCTTGGACAGAAAAACTTGTTAGGAGCTTTAATAGAATGATTCTAATAAAAATGTTTAATGGCATGATCTGAGTTCATGGTTTCATGATCATATTTATTTCACGTCATTTAATCGTATGTACCTGATTGAATTCACTAGAAACTTGTAATCTAATACGGGACAAATGTTTGGTCACACCATTAAGAGGTCATATCAAACCAAACATCTGCTCATGTGTTGCTGTTTTTGTGTGACAAACTATCTTCATATGATGAAACATGAATTTATTCATACGTTAACCATGATTGTGCTTATAAATTTCAATACGCATGGCACCGTAGACCTGGATATGACGGAAGCCACGCATTGGCTACGTGAAGCCTGTTGAAGCAGCGACAGCCAACGAGGGCTTCAGAAATCAGACTTTTCCAAGAGTACAAAAGGTGTCCCTGTGATGGGATAAATGCCTTAGAAAGTAAAAAATCCGTGAAAAATGAAGGTGATGACATACACTACATGCATGTTGTCACAGCTTCGTGACAAACAGATTTTGACACACCATGTTGATAAAAAAGTGTATACATGACAATTGGTCCTGAGTGCGTTCTTACGATTCAGATCACAAGCTCAAAAAAAAATGTGTTTTGATATAACTTTGGCATAAGTTCTGCATTTGATTAAAGTAATACTTTTACGTCCATTTCAGACTCAAATGCCATCTTATTCATGTTGTTATGATCACCGTCACATGCAGAGAATCTAGTAGTCTGATTGAACAATTCATAGTCTACATTTCAATGAAACGTTGTTCTAAATAAAAGCAAGGAACACAAATTCCTCCAATTGAAGTCGTATATAGAAGTGTGATTGCATTCGTGTGCTTGTTTCTCTCACAAAACTTGCATCTGTCGAGTCACAGGTACATGATCAGGGGCAGGCTACAAGCATGTTCAGGTCGCTGAAGCGTGTGTCATTTTTGCCCTTGACAATAAACAGAAAAAAATCGCAGTTATCAAAAACGAGAGCACTTTCAGTTTATGTTTTAATTGTGTACGGGATAATTGTTTCAGGATGTTCTTAATGAAGAACATTGAGATTGAATTGCAATTCTTCAGGCGAAATTCAAGGTGTTTGTGTCAAACGACAGCGTCTCATTGTTACGCACACTTTACAGTTTCTCCTGCACTTATTTTAAATACTGTAAATACTGGTTAACATATGAGCTTTATTAGATACTGTAATTGAATACTTCTGATTTGTTAGGAATAAATTGCTTTCAGGAGAGTTTACAGTCTTTACCAATACTCTCAAATACTCACAGAGGTGTAGCACAACTATTGTATCGATCACAGTATGTGTACATGATAGCGATAATTTATTTTTATTAGTGTCAGACATTGGCATGGCCTTTATATATTTTTACCATTTCTTCTGCAGTATACAAAGGGAAGGAAACAAATGCTCGTACATGTTAAAATTCTTTATTTAGTAAATTTTTGATGAACAAAAATGGGATATACACAGACTATACACGCACACACATGCACAAATTAAGAATATTCAAAAGAAACGAATAAATTGGGGTAAATAATGAATTGACATACAATTATAAATATTTATGGGTACAAAAAGTATTCGTACAGAACAAATTTCTGATATTAAATGACACAAAATACTATTTGTTACTAGAACTTGTCACTTTGTTACTAGAAGGTTTTTGTTACTAGAACTTTCTCGTTCGTTTCAATAATTATCAGTAGTCACCTTAAAATGTCAAAATACTCGTTGTTTATTCATCACTAAGAAATCATATAGTTGTGTTGGAATAATGGTGAAATGTGAAGAACTCACAAATTCTATTAAACTTTGGGAAGCTGGCAATAGTTACAGGAAAATATCATAGAACATTCAAATTCCATTTTCTACTATTGCTTCATTTCTTCAAAAATATAAAATATCAGGAACTGCTGAGAACAAAATAAGATCTGGCACACTATGCAAGATTTTCCGTAGATCCTTAATAGAAATCAAACGAAGAATCGAAAATAACGCCATGATCACAAGAAAGGAGCTACAAGAAGATGTATTAGCATCAGGGGCTAGTGGTACACTACGAACTATCAGCAATGAACTTCAGAGAGATCAACTGAAGTCATGCTCTCCTAGAAAAACTCCACTGTTGACTGAAAAGCATAGAGATGTCTGTTTAAAGTTTGTTTCTGAACATAAAAATAAACCTGATACATTCTGGGAAAATGTTCTATGGACAGGTGAGTCGAAAATTGAACTGTTTGGACGAAATTAATGTAGCCATGTTTGGAGAAGAGATGGTACAGCCTATGCTCCGAAGAACACAGTTCCTACTGTAGATATGAAGGTTGCAACATCATGGTGTCAGAGGAATTTTAGGCAAATTGCACTGGCAATTTACATGTGAAAGATGGTAAAATTAAAGCAGAGATGTACCATATTACTTTGAGTAATAATTTACGTGATTCCGTAGAAAAGCTTCAACTCCATAAAAAGTGGGTTTACAACAGGATAACGACTCTAAGCACACGGTGAAGTCTGTCAAAAAATTAATTGTCAATCACAATCTAAAACTACTAGAATCGCCAAGCTAGTCTCCAGACTTGAATCCCGTTGAAAATTTGTGCCGTTATTTGAAAATTCGAATTCATTTAAGAGCTCCAACGTGCATTCCAGATTTGAAAAAAATTTGTCAAGAGGAATGGGGGAAAATTCCTACAGAAACAAGTAAATCATTAAGAACTACAGAAAAAGATTGATTGTAGTTGAGCTGAATAATTGTTATGCCACGAAGAATTAAATCAAAATTAACTATTACACATGTTTTGTACGAATACTTTTTCCCCGTAAATATCTGTAATTGTATATAAATTCAGCTTTACTATCAGTCATCCGTTCGTCTTTCATATGCTCAGTTCATGCATGTGTGTGGCAATATGGTATCGGTATATCTCATTTGTTTCATCAGAAATTTAAGAAATAATTTTTAACATGTACGAATATTCGTTTCCCCCACTGTACATAAAATAACATTGCTGGGTTTCAGGGTAGGATGAAACTATGTCTCCCACCTCTGTCTCGTCTCTCTCCCGCCTCTGTCTCGTCTCTCTTCAGCCTCTGTCTCGTCTCTCCCTCGCCTCTGTCTCGTCTCTCTTCAGCCTCTGTCTCGTCTCTCTTCAGCCTCTGT
>VCRD01000479.1:155405-165815 GCA_006783055.1 Trinorchestia longiramus
TCTCTCTCCCACCTCTGTCTCGTCCCTCTCCCACCTCTGTCTCGTTTCTCTCCCCCTCTGTCTCGTCTCTCTCCGACCACTTCATCCATGTGCTGCGTCGGTTAATCCCCGCCCGTAATCAGCCACACAATCCAATTAATATGGTATTCAATCAGCGGGCCCTTAATCGATTACATGGCTGCTAATGCTGCGGAGCTCCGTCATCTTCTGCTGCCCCTCTTCGCCTCCCCCTACACACTCCATCACTCCTTTCTTACACTCTTCCTTTTTCTTCTACCCCCAATTCCATTCGTACGTGTTTTTCCTCGCTAACCGATATCTTATCGGTTATTTAGCACATTTAATCACTTAACGCGTACTTATATATGAGTATTTTCCAATAAAACTTTACTCCTTTTTTCTTCTTCGTACCTGTTAGCCATTCTATTCATTTTCTTCGTTTTCTTTATATTTTCTTAATGCAACTCATTCAAAAAACTTGAATTACTCTATAAATTAATTATACTCACCTCGCTACCACTGTTGAAAGTTACTATTTAAGACCAGTTAAGATGAAAGCGATCAGTCTATGGCTGGTCCGAGAATAATCCTTCTAATTTTAACTGGTTTGGAAAATAGGGAGCATCAGTAATAAAAATTTAGGTGAGATTTGTCTTTATAGCAATTTACATTCTTTTAAAATGACATCATTTCAATGAAATATTGCTAGAGAAGCCGAATGTGGAGAATATTAACTTTCGTAGCAATTTATGTTTTTTCTGAAATAATTTGTCAACAAGAAGACATTATCTGTTACGTCAAATAGCAACTGATATTTTTTACCTTTACAATTGAGATGATTTTTCTGAGACAGGCAACACTTAATCGAAATTTGCAGACTCCAACTTCAGTTGCCTGCCGTCATCTCTAGCCCTGATTGCCTCGCAGCTCTTCAAGCTCTCGAGTGCCAGTCAATTATAACGTCAGAAAAAGTTGGTGACTGTAAATAAGGAATATTTAGGCGGCGTTTTTATTTATGATGCTTGCAGAAGTGCTCGAAGCTGCAAATTTACACGTAACACTACTTACTTTTGGTCGTGTTACGTACCGCCCAGCACCTAAGTATCGGTGTGAAATCTTGTCTTGATTTTGCAGAAAAAGTTTCTAATTATTCGAACTAAAATATCGTTGTGAAAGTTTGCTCACTAAAGTATTTTGCAAGCTATTTTTATTATCTTCATTCTTGTTTCTTTATTTTGATTGTCTTTTAATTTATTTAAATGCGTCTCACCTTCGTTCATCTTGGGTTTGTCGTTTTTTTCCTGACAAATCTCTACAGCATTCAATTGTACCGTATATCCCCTACCAGATCTATATAGTTTTTTACCAATACTATTTTATCTTTCTCGAGCGTGCTTAATTAGTCTATCTTCTTTCTACTATTATCTCTTTCTCTTTCTACCGTATGTCCCTCACTAGATTTACTAACTTTCTACCATTATCCCTTCATCTTTCTACCGTGTGCCCCTTCGAGATCTGCCTCTTTCTACCTACATCTCTTCATCTTTCCACCGTGTATCCCCTTTTAGATCTAGTGCAAATAATCTGGTGCACCCAACTCCCTGCGACGCTGGCAAGTCTGCTGCGCTCTGCAATCGAGCTCTCGAGCTTCATGTTTCAATAGGCGAGTTTTGTTGAACTTAGGCGGGGATTGTGAATTATTGGCGTCTTCGGAGCCCGGCAAGTTGTGCGTCTGGCTGTCATCATGAGCTGAAATGAAGAAGCGCACGACAACTTCGACAAACCAGGGAGAAATTTCTCCGTAGACTTCAAGAAAAATGCCCCTGTGTAGATTCAACTTGCATGCATATGATAACTGCTTATTACTAGCAGTATTAATGAAAAATGAACGAAAATGTTATTGATAGCTTGAAAAATTGCTAAGTATAAACAGGCTAGATGGTAATGCTTCATAATGAGTTCATGGTTCATAGAAAGTTATGAGGCAACCAGATGTTGTGATACAAGCGTATGTTCATAGTGTGTTTAGCTGGTTTATTAGTGAGTTAATCTTTCTTCATATCTCATTCAGATGATCAATGTCATCCTGTGGCTACCAGTACGAGATCATAGTTTCCATTCCTTTCATTATTTAACTTCATTTTCGAAGCATCACATCGTAAATTCAGATAGAAAATAACATGATATCATGGGATAGCCCTTTAAATCGTACGTTCAAGAGGCTTGTTTATTTTAACTGGGGTGTTTATACTAAACAACGATCCTCATGCTTAAAGCAATCTCACTAACATTTAAGTCTTCGATTTCTTCGATCTGGTTGACCCACGCTAGAGGCACATAATTAAAGTATTGTGTACCGTGAGTCATGGGATTACATTAATCAGCACATGATGTGCGGGAGCGAATAAGAAAGTCCACACCACGCATAAGTGTGAAGTTAACTGAAAGATACATGCTGCATATACACTATCGGAACACCATATACAAATGATCTCCAACCAACATGAATACAGCCTCTCACCCATATGGTAAATTCCACGGACAATAAGAAACAAAAATAATAACAATAATCAAATCTTCTTCTTGGCACCAGTAACCGTTTTCTTACATTGAGGGACTAAATGTAAAACAAAATCAACGGGACAAAACAAAAGAATAGTGCGAACATCCGACGAACAAAATCCACGAAAATCTTATATCCCCCCTTTCTCGAAACTACAAACCCTTTCAAAATTTTAACAAAATTATGAGCAAAAAAAAATTAAAATTTAGTAGAAACTACGGAAAAGAAGCACGTATCCATTAAAAATGTAAAGAATAGAATCGAGTAGAACATGCTAACTAGAACGAATCGTTTGGTTCATTCATGGGTTGCTACCCAAGTCCCATGCCATTGAACGAAAAGGCATCAATCACGCACATGCACCTCAATTGTACATAGATATTTCAGTAACATACGCACACTTTAATCACTTGCAAACATTTTAGTCATACAATCATACCCAGGCCGCAGAAGTTAAGAAAGATATGGAATTAGTACTTGACAGAACTGGGAAGTTTCTCATCCAATATTTCTCGAGACAATTTTTGAATGTGTTCTCAGTGACAGTATAAGTGATATTTTTGGGTAGCTGGTTCCAGGTTTTGTCAATTTTAACTGGAAAGAAGTTTAACGCCCTTCGATGTCGTGAAAGTTTTTATTATTAGTTTAAGGCCGTTATTTCTGGTCCGTACGATATCATCTCTGACAAAAAGCCCTCCTAGGGTAACATCGTTAAAGTCATTGAAACATTTATGGGTTTCGATGAGTTGTCCTCACTGCCTTCTTTGTTCTAAGAATATGAGCTCAAGCTGCTGGAAACACATATTGTAGCTGAGATTGTGGAGTGCAAGAATCAACTCCGTTGCTTTACTCTGAAGTTTTGTATATTATTTATATATCTTCGTAGAGTAGGAAACTACAGTTACACTGCATATTCCAAATGTGGTTTCACTAACGTTTTATACAGCGGTAAGAGGATGTTTTTTTGATTTGTATTCAAAGTTTCTTGTAATGGAACCGAGGATCCTACTCACCTTTATGACACTTTTTTCCATTTACTTGTTATGCTTCAGATTTTCAGTGATAATGATAACAAAATCTCTTTGTTGCTGCAGTTTTTCGATAGGTGTGTCATCTATCATGTGTTGGAAATGCTAATTATTGCGTATGAAGGTGGACAAGGGAGCGAGTGATAGTAAACTTGTACCCTCATCCACCTTCTTCATGGACGTCAGTTTGCCCATTTTTGAATTTCTACACCATTCCTGGACACTACCCTCGCTCATAGAGTTGTCACCGTACACTTTGCGTATTCTTCGATGGATTTCAGCAGCACTACGCCCTTCTGCTTGCAGAAAATAGGTGTAGAAAAAAGATCAAGAATTCAGAGGCTATTATTTGTTAATTAATTGATTTATATTGAGTCATTTTCTCTCTAAAAATGTACGTAAATTTTGGTTCAAATACATGGTCTCTGTGCATGCTTTTTCTTTCCTTTATTTTCCTATATTTTTGTTACGTTTCGTCAATTCTTGTAAACGACATTGTTAAACAAAAAAAACAGAAAACATGCCATGATCGTTTTTGTAGGATCCTAAGCATCCTCATGAAATGATTAAAAGTTTTTCATTTTCGATGGTAGATGTAAGAAAGGATAGTAAATAAACACAGGAAGATTAAACACGTTTTATTCTAATGGTCACGAACATGAATAATGGCAGCAGTCTACCGTATTACGAATGATGAATCACAAAATATTATATCCTATTAGAAAAGATAAATCCAATTCGTAGCTGCTGAATAGTTAGGTACGACAATGAACGATGAAAATTCAATGAACCCTTTCGCATTGAAAATACGTGAACATTTCCCGATCGCTGATAAAATTTTACCTTGAAATGAAAACCTCCTCACTTACCAATTGCACTGAAAATTCGGCACTGGTGGCAAGATTATGAAAATGTAACACTCATAAATAACACCTTAAGACAATATTATTCCTCCCATTACGTTGTCAATAAACTTAGTCGCGTTTTCCGCAAGTGATTGTCTACTTCGATCCACGGCATGACATGCTTCTCTGCTCTATGAGCCACTAAGATGCTGCAAAATGCTCAAATTTTCCAGAAGAATTCTCTCATCTCACACGTTTTAGTTACATGTAAGATCTGTTGCCACCTGTCAGCATAATGGTTTTGATTGAATTCGGTTTGAATCAAATTAACACTTGCCTCACCTATTCCCAAGGGGCCAAAGTTAACCTACACGTTTACAAGTAAATCACACTCTTTCTCTCGTCAAATCTACATTCGAATCCCCTACTCTCAACGTCCTTAGCGTTTTATACGAGGTTAAACTCATCTATAATGTTGCTTCCCTTTACCATGTAAGTCCCTTCGACCAACACTATGAAGTCGATCAATGTTACAGTCAACAGTAGACAACCCCTATAATATGCTCCGCCCACTCTGCGATAAATTTTCTTTTGCATCTTCTAAATAAAATCGACCGTTGGCAGAACACAACTCCGTGCTTATTTGTTATTCTCTATTATTTTTTCTTCTTTGGAGCATTCTGTGTCCCTCTGGAAAAGGCAGCAGGTGTTTCTCCATAAATTTCCTCGTTTGGACGTGTGATCTGCCCATGTACCACTACGCTCGCTCTGTTTTCAGTTGATCTTCTTACCCGAGTTTTAGCATTGTAGAGTTAGAATTTCCCCCATTACAATATCACAGTTTAACGTTTGAAAATCCTTATTTAATACAAAAAATACTACTCTCATGACATGGATTACACTTTGTAACTCACATTTGGCTAAAGTATCGATCGTAGAATGAATGTTCAATTGTCCGTAGCTCGGGCAATCAGACTGTATCCGTTTTGGCGATTGTGTAAAGAAGTAAGTAAGACCCTGCAGTACTTTTGGTAATAAAAGTATTATGTTATGTAAATTTGTTTTTATAGCCCATCGGAGGTTGAAAAAACAACCCTCGTAAATTTCACCATCCACCCGCAGCTAACAAAAGCCATTAAAATTGTACTCGTACATAGAAACCCAACCTATACTGCAAACGATGATGATGAACTCTATGGTTTCCTTGAAAGTATTCTAAGAACTCCTCACAAAGCACTAATCATGGAAGACTTCAATCTACCCTCAATAAGCTGGACTACTTGTCAAAGTCGAGCACTGAATCTAAGCTTATCAATCCAAAAAATACAAATTCCCAACAGCATTGTGTCAACAAATCGACTAAATAAAACAATATTCTTGACCTCGTAATGACAACCCCTGACCTCAGAATAATTGGATTATAAGTTACAGACAAAATCGTCGATCACCATATTACAGACTGGGCGCTCGAAGTCCACGTCCCTAACGCTAGGACTCAACTCAAAAACTCCCTAAACTACAAACAGGCAAACTTTGACCTAATAAAAAGGATTTCAGCAGTTTTGACTGTGAAGTACTAATGAGGAACAAAAATGTTGGGTGATGATACATGATACCTAAAGAAACAATCGCATTAGATTATTGCTACATGATTAAGAAATAATAGCAACTGCGACCGAGCACCACCTCACGACAAAATGAACGAGACCAACTAATAACCCTCTTTGATTTTCACAAGAAATCAAGCGCCACATAAATGACAAGCAGCAGTCGTGCAAAACACTTAAAAGATACCAAACAGAAGCCTATCGTTGCGAGCACATCCACACCTGTAAGGTCGTTAAGCAAACGATAAGAAATACAAAACGAAATAAAGAAATTGAAACACAAGCAAACAGTAACCCATAGAGCGTATACAAAACTTTAAATAACTTACCACTCAAAAGAGATAGTATTGGACCACTGATCATCCCTGAGAGCTCAATTCAAACGAATAACAAACGCAAAGCCAGAATTCTTAAAACACACTTCACTCTAGTGATCCCTCGCAAAGACTTAACTGAAATCCCGCTACTTCATGCCTCAAATCCCCAGACAATACTGACAGACAGTATCACCACAGTAAATAAAAGAGAAAACTAGCTTAGCCTTTTAAATCCGTTTAAATCAATCGGACATGACGGCCTTGCTCCTCAAACACTCAAAGAAACAGCCGAAGTAATTAGCGAGCCATTTGCTAACACCAACCAAACGCTTGAAACTGGAATTATTCCGGTAGATTAGAAGCAGATAAATGTCAGTCCTATTGTCAAAAAGGGGACCAAATAGGCCCCCAGTAACTGTCAGCCAATCAGTCTAACATTTGTCATCAGCAAAACAATCGAAAGATTATTCAAACTCAATGTAAGAAAACACCTCCAAGCCCAAAACCTGATTACTGATACCCAGTACACATTCATGGAAAATGTTGCTGTCTCACAAACCACCTCGACATTTTTGGAAAAGTCAACCACATACACGACTGTACAAAAACCGTAGATCTTGTGTGAGTAAACCCCGACTTTCAACAAGCCTTCGACGAAGTTTCTCACGAAAGGCTGATGGCCAAGGTGGAAGCACGTGAAATACAATGCAACTACTCCCAATAGATACGACACTAATGCACTGGTCGCTCTCAACGAATGATGATTCATGATCAAGCCAGGGATTTGATGCATGTAACATCAGGAGTCCCTCACGGGAACATTTTAGGCCCGCTCCTCCTCATCATCTATATCAACGACCTCGACGTCTGAATCATCAGTAAAATCAACAAATTCGCCGGTGACATGAAACTCTCACAAAGCGTTCCAAGAAAGAGACAGAGTAGCTATCCAATCGGACCTAAACTGTCTACTACAATGGACTAAAACCTAACAAATGAGCTTCAATACCGATAAATAGATTGGTATTATTATCACTGAAAATCACAAGCATGACAAACAAGTGGAAGAAAGCAGTAGAAACGCTAGCAGGCTTCTTGATTTCATGGCAAGTAATTTGGAATACAAAACTAAAAATATAATATTTCCGCTCCATAAAGCACTAGTCTGGCTCCATCTGGAATATGGAGTGCAACTCTGGTCTCCTACCCTACCAACAAATTTTAATTATATGGAGAAAATTCAGCGTGAAACATCGAAAAGGGTTTCTGAACATTGCAATTCTAGCTACGAAAGGCGCTTTTAGCAGCTTGAACTCTTCTCTTTAAAACAAAGAAGACTGCGAGAACAACTCATTGATACCTATTAATATCCGAACGGGGTAGACGATGTTACCCTAGTAGAGCTTTTTGACAGAGACTGCAATTTACGAACTAGAAATAACAGTCAAAGACTAATACTAAGAAATTTTAAGATTTCCCATACTCTAAATTTATTTCCAGTGAAAATTACTCAAACTTGTAAACAGTTGCATAAAAACATCGTTTCTTCTGACACTGTGAACACATTGGAAAGTCGTTTCGACAAATGTTGGATAAGAATCTTTCTAGTATTGC
Organism: Trinorchestia longiramus; assembly: GCA_006783055.1. Lineage (NCBI taxonomy): Eukaryota > Metazoa > Arthropoda > Malacostraca > Amphipoda > Talitridae > Trinorchestia > Trinorchestia longiramus. Next base: position 163,380 of record VCRD01000479.1, read on the forward strand.
AACATTCTGATTCTACTTGTAGATTCCTAATTCCTGAGGAATGTGTATGAATGCAGAGCATGTGCATGACTGAAATGCCTGTGTGAGTAAAGTGCGTACACGTGACTGAAATGCCTTTGTGTGATTGACGTGTATGTGCATGACTGACGTCTTTACTTAAGGTGGCATGGGACTTGGGTAGCAGCCCAAGAATGAACGAAACGGTTCGTGTCTATTGCTTTATTCTATTCTATTCGACTGTACGTCCCAAAAGATGTAATTTTTATGCAATGTAAGTCAGGTAATTATTGTATAATGTGTCAGGTAATTGATGTGCAAAAATTTATGACCGAGAGTGGGACCTTTCCTCCTTCCATCTTACGTTACTTCTGATGCCTGTGTATGATTGAGGTGCCTGCGAGAGATTGATGTCCTTTCTTTAGACAGCATGGGACTTGGGGAGCAGCCAAAGAATGTGCCGCAAGGCATGTTCCTGTTGCCATATTTTATTCTATTTAAAGTATAGCAAAGCTTTGTTCACTAAATATGTGTCATTAAAGCGAAAAATATCATATAATAACAATACTCTCTGTGACGCACAGGTTCAAATTTTAATGTTTAGTGCACATAATAGTCGCTGTTCAAACATTCGTTCCCTAAGCTATGGTCACTTTTCAATGAAAGATTTGGAAACAGAATGCAAAGTGAAAAAGTGCTCACATGTATTATATTAACAAGAACTTTTATATACTTGCGGACGTTGAACAAGCGTCCTTGTATTCTCCCTGTCTGTGCACCACCGCGTGCACACATTTCAGCGGCACCCGCGAACCGCCCTTCGTAAATTGCCTGCATCTATTGAGGACCGAGCTTCCTTTTGTGCATCGCCGCCCCAATGGAATCGAATACGAGCTCTATCGGTAATATTTGCCACGGGAATGGTTCCAAGCATGCGATGGGATTCCCTTTCCATAGAATAGTTAGGATTCGCTGTTCACACGTTCCTGAGAAAGCTAACTTTTGACGTTATTTCAGTGAATAAAGTATTGAAACGGTGTGAGTATATTTGAACTGTCTTTCATCATTCTTTCAATACTGAAGTATGGAAACAAATAGAGAAAGCGAAACAAGATCAGTTTTCCTCTGTGAACACTCTTCTGAAATGAATGTTTTAAAAATAATTTTATTGGCTGAAGCTACGCTATGGTGATAGTTGCGTGAAATTCAAGTTTGCGCTGTTTGTTCCAGAAAGAAGTTCCACTCTGAGTTTGTCCTACTATGCCAACCTTAACAGCGTGGCATCTGTTCAGTAAGCATTCCACACATCGGTGAGTATTTGTGTGGGTCTCGCATGAGTAACATGAGTCTCAAGTTTTTATTTACTTTTTACGCTACTCGATTCCTTGTTTCTTCGTACACTGTGAGTATAATTCTTAATTTAAACTGTACGTTTTTTCTGAATGTTTTTCTACGAGACGAAATTCTTGCTTTCCACTGAACAGTCACCTTCCACTGGACAGTCATCTTCTACTGGACAGTCATCTTCCACTGAACAGTCACCTTCCACTGGACAGTCATCTTCTACTGGACAGTCATCTTCCACTGAACAGTCAACTTCACAGTAAAACCCAAGGCACTGTTAACCAGTCTCGATTGCAATTGATATTTCAGGGAATTCAAGGCTATGTAAAGTTCCAGAAATCTTAGTAATTTTAACTTTTTTGGCAGATGAACAAGCTTGAGGAGTGTTTCAATGCATGGTGCGCCAGCACTGCTGGCTGTGCACAATAACCACGGCGAAAAATGTGCCTCTAATCACTACTCCTAACAATGGTCGTCTCATGAGTCTCTGCCAGACACAGTGTCATTTCTTCTATTCTATTCTTCTTTACTTGTTTATTTGCCATTGCATTATTTAGTGCATATTCAGTCATTTCTGTTTCAGCATTTATTATTTACATTGTATATGAAGAGAAAATTACCCTTCAATAATGATGCATTAATAGCATACTAATGGTGTATTAATGACATAATAATGGGTTATTAATGGCATATTTATGGTATAATAATGGTATATTAATGGTACATATATTAATGGTATAATAAATATGATTTCCATGTTCATTGATTGCTGATTGTAATCACGAACAATAAACTCTGCCATTATTTCTTACGCAATGATATCTGCAATATTCATTCAACAGACACGAATATTTCTCAACTTTCCTGCTCGTGTTATTCTGTTACTTAGAAACCCAACGCTCATTGTTCACTGAACGTCTCATTGCTCACTACACTTCTCATTGCTCACTGAACGTCGCAGTGCTCCTTGAACGTCTCATTGCTCACTGAACGTCGCATTGCTCACTGAACGTCGCAGTGCTCCTTGAACGTCTCATTGCTCACTGAACGTCTCATTGATCACTACACTTCTCATTGCTCACTGAACGTCGCAGT
>VCRD01000479.1:174251-222951 GCA_006783055.1 Trinorchestia longiramus
GTTGGGAACCACTGAACTAGACGAAACAATATTCTTTACCTCGTCATGATGATCCCTGACCTCAGCATAAATGGATTAGAAGTTTCGGACAAGATCAGTGGCCACCAGATGATAGACTTCACGCTCGAAGTACACAACCCTAATTCAAGGACTCAACAAAAACAAGTTCTAGGTTACAAACGGGCAAAAAAGAAAAGCTTAGCAGCATTAAATACGAAGTACTCCTGAGGAACAAAAACGCCGAGGAATACTACATGATACTTAAATAAAAAATTGCAACTGCCACAGAGCATTACATCTCAACGAAGCGAATGAGGCCAACCAATAACCCTTTTTGGTTTTCACAAGAACTTAAACGCGTATTAATGCCAGAAAACGGCATCCAAAAGATTTAAACGTTACCAAACAGAATCCTATCGTTAAGAACATATCCGCACCTGCAAGGCACGTGGGTCCCTGGGCTTTGGATGGGCAGCTTCAAAATATATATATAAGTTCCTGGGCATAGAGTGGGCAGAAAATGGTTTTGTCATGAAACCTAAAATCCGGGTTTTACATGGGTTCGTAATGTGGATATGATATGACCAGCCATGGGAATTTCCCTACATGGTCAGCCCAGTTGTAGCCCAGGTGTAAATTCTCAAAAAATACGTACTACCCTCATAAAACATTTTTCACATGGATTTTTTTTCCAAAAAACCACATGGAGCCCACATGGGCTGTGTTGGCCAACCACATGGGCCCCACGTGGAGCCCATGTCTGTGTCTACTAGGGAAGTCAACTGGACCCGACGGCCTTACTCCACGGATACTCAAAGCAACAGCCGAAATAATTAGCAAACCCTTAGCAAACATTTTCTCTCGATCGCTTGAAACTGGGATAACTCCAGAAGATTAGAAGCAGGCAAATGTATCTCCTATTTTCAAAAACGGGAACAAACAAACTTCTAATAACTATCGTTCAATCAGTCCTGTCATAAGTAAAGCCAGTAGAGCCAATTTTGTATCCATCAAGAGTAGTGGCCTCGCATTCCATGTGCCTCCACTTTTGCCATTATTCTTTTATGGGGACGTTATCGAAGGCTTTTTGAAAGTCGAGATATACAAGGTCTACGGCTTTTGCACAGTTGTATATGCAATTGATTTCTCCAAAAAATTCGAAAAGATTTGTTTGCCAACTCCGTTTTTCCCTGAATCCAAGTTGGGTGCCAGTAATCAGGTTTAGGGCTTGGAGATGTTTTGTTATACGGACTTTGAGTAATCTTTCCATCGTTTTTCTGATGACAGATGTGACTGACTGGACGATAGTTATTGGATGCTTGTTTTTTCCCCTTTTTGAAAATAGGAGTGACATTTACCCGCTCCAATCCACCGCAAGGATCCCAGTTTCGAGCGATCAATTGAAGATGTTTGCTGAGGGTTCGCTAATTACTTCAGCTGTTTCTTTGAGTATTCGGAGCTCAAGGCCATCGGGTCTGATTGATTTATATGGGTTCAGAAGGATGAATTGTTTACCTACTATTTCTATTATGAATATGCCGTTCATTAGGATTTATACCAGGTTTAAAATCTAAGATTGCGAGATTTCGGTTAAACCTTCATTAGTGAACACAGATGTAAAATACACATTTAGAATTCTGACTTTGCTTATGCTGTCTGTCCGAGTTGAGCCATCCAAGTCTACCAGTAGTTCAATAGCCTCCATTTTGAGTCGTTTGTCATTCACGTATTTATAGAAGCTCTTCTGGTTGGTTTTTGCTTGTGCTAATACGGCAATTTCTTTATTTTGCTATGTGAGTCTTAGCGTTTATTTAACGATTTTACAGATGCAGATTTATGTTCTTAATGATAGGGTTCTGTTTGGTATCTTTTAAATCTTTTGTATGACTGTTGTCTGGCATTTATAGGGCGCCTAATTTCTTGTAATAACCAAGGAGAGTTACTGGTTGATCTTATTCGCTTTGTTAGGATGCGGTGTTCTGTAGCGGTTGCGATTTTTCCTTTAAGTATTGTGAAGCATTCTTCGGCTTTTTTGTTCCTCATTAGTACTTCGGAGTCAAAACTACTGAGTTCCTTTTTCATCAGTTCGGAGTTTGCCGCTTTCGTAGCTTAGGGAGTTTTTAAAGTGAGTCCTATCGTCAGGGTCATGGATTTGAAGTGCAAAGTCTACCATATGATGATCACCGATCTTGTCCGTAACTTCTAATCCAATTATTCTGAGATCAGGGATCGTCATGACGAGGTCAAGGACATTGTTTATCTAGTAGGTTTGTTGTCATGCTGCTGGAATTTGTAGGGAATTTGTATTTATCAGATAGATAAGCTTAGAGTCAGGTGCTCGACTTTGACGAGTAGTCCAGCTTATTGAGGGCAGATTGAAGTCTCCCATGATTAGTGTTTTATAAGGAGTACTGAAATTATTTTCATGGAAACCATAGAGTTCATCATCATTGGTTGCTATACCGGATGGAAACAATGACAAGTATAATTTTGATAGTTTTTCTTTGCTGCGGGTAGATGGAGAAATGTAGTGCTTCTGTTTTTTCTGTTAGTCATTTATTTTGAATTGTGGTAACAGTTTTTCTTTTATGTAGAAAATATCATAGGTCCATCCCCTCTGTTGTTGAGCGAGAGTTTATCGACATTGTATTATAGTAGACGTATCCTTTTAATAAGACTTCCGCTGGAACATGTCTTCCATCATGATCTACCCACGTATCATTGACGGCTATGATAACGTGTGACAAGATTGACGCAATGGTTTGTATTTCATGCATTTTTGGCAGAATACTTTGTACGTTGCCAACTAGTATATTCAGGTGTCCAATATTTTGGTCGGTATTTTCGTTTTCAGTTCGTTTGCCTGAACTGGGTTCTTCGTTATTTTCATTGGCCGCCTTGGGTGGCTCATTTTAGTATCTTACTAATTTGCGATTTTTCACTATAAGCTGTGCTCCGTCCAGATATAGGTTCTTAGGTATCAACCCAAGAGCAGGCCAAACAGCTCTTTTCTATTGCCTTATTCTATTTTATTCTATTCTGTTGCATTCAGTTCATTTTTGTGTTAGTGATGTGGTAATACGTTTTTAATATTGTTCTTCCCAACGTTGGCTCCAAGCTGTAAAGAGTTTTCTTGCTTTGCATGTGTTTCTTGCAGCGCCAGAGTTGTGTGTTGCAGAGATGAGTCTAAGTATCGTCGTCGTGTCTGTTATGCTGCTGGTTTCCCTGGTGGTATGTTGAGTTGGAAAAGCTATGCAATCGTAGGGTGTACTCGTGTGTCCAAGAACTCTGCTTCTATTGAACTCTGAGTTTTCCCGCGCTTTCGATGAGCGTCTAATTCCGTATTAGGCGGAATACGAAAGTCTGTATTTTGCGATGAATTTTTTACCTGTTACTGCTGCATTGAATTTCAATTATACTTTGAATTTACCTTAAAATAGTAGGTATAATTTCGTTTATTGCTATTTTGATCGATTTTAGTTCTTGGAGGTAGCCGTTTCACAGTTATGAAGTCGTACATATTTGAAACTGGAGCTATTTTCTTTGAAAGATCCAAGCTTTTAGATTTTGGCGACAGTGCTGGACTTTCAGTTTTTGTTGTTCTAGGTTCATCTCTGAGTGTCGTTGAAGTATTCTCGCAAATAGTAGAAACTGTTTGTCCGACCGTGGCGATGGTCAGTAAACATCCCAGCCTTGCTTGGCGACTTCATTAAGTTGGATGCCATCTCTTTTTAAGAGATCAATGCGTCCAATGTAATGAGACATGAGGTCTAGGTAGATGACACCTTTTTCCTCAAACATTTTTCTTGCCTTTCCATTAATTAAACGAACATATGAATCCAGATTTGAGTCCTTTATTCGCAGGAGAATGCTTGTTAAGATTGCCTCTTTGAATTTATTTTGGACTTTACAAATTAAGGTTTCAAATTGTAGAGTGATTTCATCTTGAGACTGATTTTATATTTAATATGTTCTGCAAAGGACTATAATTCCTCCTGCGGGCATCATAGGTCTTCTAGTAAGTGGACAGCTTGAGTAACTCGTATTTTTGGGATGCAGAGTACTTTGCGCTCTGCTAACTTGCGTTTGAACTCTATTTTCTGTCCTTTGACGATGCAGTCCCTAATGAAAAATGCGTTAAATTTCTCATCGATGGTTATTTTTTCATTCTTAGCGCTAGTAGTTCCGTTTGTGTTTCGCATTTTTTAGTCAATACTTTTGTTAAATTTCGAAAGGGTGTAAAGATTCCAGCAGGTGGGACATGAGATTGAGCTAGATATGGATTATGTTCTCCAAATGTTTGTATAATTTATTCTTCTATGAAGTTCATTTTGTTCTCCAGTTCGCCTTTCAACGTGTTATACAGTTATTGGTGTCCAGTTGAAAGTTTGGTAGAGTAGGCAAAGGTGTTCTGGAGTTAGCGCTAGACCAGTCATTTTTGCCTCTTGTTTTCAGTGGGGTTTTTAGTCTTTCTGGGGAAGAGACTCTATACTTATATTAGCTACGGACCCTTTATGGATGGTGTTCTGATTTTGCCTGCTTTGCATGCATCTTTCGTAGAACTTCTCTCTGAGCTCTAGTGTCCTCATTTGCTCCTACGAGTCACGTCGCTGGTTTGTGTTTTTCTTCTGTGCGTGTTTCACTCTGTCGTACGGAAGCTTTATTATTGTCTATGCCCTAGGATTTAAGTCCCTTCACCTATTCTTCATTAGTAGTCGGTTCCTGTTGCACTTCTATTTGTTGTTGTGCAGGCGTTGAGTCTCTCAGCTGCTATTCTACAATTAAGTACGTTGAGCGCACTTTGTGAGGCTCACTCTGGGAAATTACAATCTGATTTGGAATAACAGTCTAAAATTATTTACCAATTCGTAGTTACTGGCGACGGTGAGTCCCCAAAAACTGAAGCCTTAGCTCGTGTTCGAGATTTTGTTTCTCAATTGTTTCCAAGCTCCCGGTCAGCAGTTTCAGGTGACGGTTTAGTTCTTGAATTTTACGCGATTGATTTTCAATGAGCGCTGACGAATAGCAGAAGCGACACTTCTTCATACCGCAACCTTCCATGTTGAGTAATTGCAAAGTTTACGTTATCTTACATTTTTTATAGTATTTTACATATTTTCATTTTAAAAACTTGTTCTGTATTTTGGGTGGGTTTCATGCTCTGTTACATGTCAAGTTGTTCGGCTCTTGCTGTTCAGTGTTTATTTACAGAGTTGGTGGCATGTACAGTGGCTAGTCACAATTACACAATTATTGCATATTCACAAAATCACAAAATTAGTGGTTAGTCACCAAATCCCAAGTTTAGCGACTATATTGAAAAATACAAAATTAGTGTCTAGACGTAAGATCCTAAAATTAGTGAATAATTACGAAGTCATAAAATTAAAGACCAGTCACGTGATCATAACTTTAGCGTACAGTCACAAAATCGCATTCAGCAGCCTGTCACAATATCGCAAATTTATTGTCTAGTTGCAAAATCCCAACATTAGCGTCTAGTAATAGAATCGTAGAATTAGTGTCAAATTGCAAAATTATTGTTTTGAAATTAAAAGTAGCAAATATTGGAAAATGTTTCTTCCATTGAAATTATTTTGGTTTTATTCTATTGACAATACAGGGTGTTTCAGAATTAAGGCAACGAACTTTTTTGTAAGTTTATTAAAATTCAAAAGCGCTGTTTTGATTTTAACCCTTTAGCGACTAAAAGGACAATTCGGTCGTTTTTCACGGTCTTTGGGAGAATTGTTCTAATAATTAAACAGTGAGCAATATGAGGTTGCTACTAGGTTTGAACGCGGCGGCATGTTACAGCGTCGTTCTTTTGGCTGCCTGGCTCTCAGCGTCCTTCATTGCATCAGTATACAGACGGTCTTTGTGAGCTTAGACGTAGAAACTAGAAAAACAAATTGGTCGCTAAAGGGTTAAGGGTTGAAAATCATAAGTGAATAATTAACAAATGATACAGTGTTACATTTATTTGATGTAACCACCCTTATTACGAATTACAGCTTTAAGTCTATTTACAAATGCATCGCAAGTGGCAAGTTTTTGTTCTTGTAGAATTGCTGCCCATTCCCTTTGCAGTTTTGCTTTGAGGGACTCGAGAGAAGTGTGAGGGGTAGCTGAGACCCTTGTCTCCAATATGGACCAGAGAGAAAAGTCCAAGGGATTGAGATCGGGGCTCCTCCCTGACCATACATCTTTGCTTATGAAAGATGGAATGTTCCTCTGAATCCAGGTTTGGGTTACGTTGGAGCCATGTGATGGCGCCGAATCCTGTTGGAGATTCAATGGTGAACCCTAAAAATGTTCTGTAGCCCATGGTATCAACTTTAATTCCAAAATATGACAAATGTATCGTTCTAAGTTCAGTTTGACCCCACAAGGCACGAAAACAAGCAGAGATCTTCCTGTGGCTGTCACAGCTTCCCAAACCATGACAGATTGTGCTTTTTGAAGTCTCGTAACAATCCTACCCTTGACTGAACTTGAAGAACACCAACTCGATCGATCTGATGCTTCACAACTTTCTGAATGTCAAAAATTTTCTCATCTGTGAACACCAAGTTTAGGAGCGTACCTTGAGCTACTTCATTAAGGATGTGACGAATTCTTTCAGCCCTCATTCTCTCATAATGTTCAGTAAGCACATGACGTTTTATCATTTTGTAAGGTTTCTTTTCCAGATCCACTTCCAATACTCGATACATGGAAGTTTTGCTAACACTGGCTTCTGCAGCCAGTTCTCGTTGGGATCGACGTGGGTTTCGACGCAACTGCTCCCGCGTGTTTTTGATGAGTTTTTTCGTCCGAACACTTCGTTTCCGGCTTCGTCCAGGTTTATCAGAAGTTTTACCAGTCTCCTTAAACTTTTTTAACAATTTTCCAAACAGTTGGACGGTTCATTTTCAACCTTTTTTCAATTGGTACGTTACTCTCTCCTTCTTTGTGGAGCTTTATAACGATATTTCGGTCCACAGCGATTATATAAGGTATGCATTTAAAATTTAGACACTTGAAATAGAAAGATTATCTTACTTCCTTCAAAATCATATAAGATTTATATAACCAAACATTGATTTTAAATGATTTATTTAATATGCAAAACTGATTGCCTTAATTCTGAAACACCCTGTAGTCCTAAGATCCAAATAATTGAATTAAAAAGCTTAGTTCGTAATTATCTCACAGATTGAATTTGAAATAACTTTTTCAATCTGCAGAAAGCTATTCTAATTTCCTTCTCACAGATGCAACACTTATAAAAATTTCCCGAAACTAAACGCACAGAAATACATCAAAAGTAATTTCTGTCCATTAAAAAGATTACTATTGTTATTCGCACAGTACCAACGCCCACAACACGCAGATGTAACACTTGTAAGAGTTTCACAAACAGAAAAAAATAGATGGTTGCTGTAGAGGGTGCAATGATAGTAGCAGTAGGCAGTAGCAGGAGCAGCAGACTGAGACAGTAGATAAAAGACAGAAGCAGTTGACAGTATTAGTAGATGATGTCAGTAGCAATAGATGATAGCTGTAGTAGTGGATGATAGCAGTAGTACAAGCAGATCATCCACATATATAATCGACTATGTATCTCCCTCTCTCTCTGTATCTGTGTATGTCCGTCTCATTACTTCCTGCCACCTGAGGTGGTGGCGCGCAGGCGGGACACACCTGCCACCCGGAGTACCTCCTGCCCGCCACCACCCGCCGTACTGCCTTCTTGCACCCTGAGTGCCGTAGGAGTATCTACGATATATAATCGACTATGTATCTCCATCTTGCTGTATCTGTGTGTGTCCCATTACAAAGGCACCGGATCACCATAAAACACGCCATTTGTTCTGTTGTTAACCTTCTTCTCTTAGACTGCCATGTTATCGTTAGGTAAGATACAAAATGAAAGTTCTGTATATATTCATGAAAAATATTCTGATTCTGATGGTACCCAGCGTAAAACTGAAAAGTGCATTTTATTTCGTAGATTCTTAATTTTATCACTTTTAAACCAAGAAATTTCAACAGTTACTATCTGGACCATGTTATCATTAGATAAGATACAGAATGGTAGTTCTGTATACAGTTATAAAAATATTCATTCAAAATACAATAATTCGTTGTAAATCTTTAATACGTTCATCATTATAATAATTTCAAATTAGTTGAATCTATATCGAGGAATTTCCACGGGAACTATATATTCTATCAGTGATGTATATTCTATCAGTGATGGTGGTTGAAGATAGTAGGTACAGGCTGGCTGAGCCTCAGAGATGGAGGCGGGTGGGACGAATACGTGCGGCGAGTGTTGGCGGTTACCTCGCTAGTATGCAGGTCTACGAACGCAGCTTCCTTTCCAAGAGTGTGGTGTGGAGTTTGCTGTTATTGATGCCTCAACTAACTTGTTTGCTGTTAGTTATTCAGATATTCTTTTCAAAATTGTAACGCTAAAAACTTTTATTCACTTCGATTGTTCGGTTGGTAGATGAAGCATTCACGTAAACTCGATGTGATTAGTACTTTCGTAAAATTATCATTTTCTTACACTTCGCATAGCTTGAGTACCTTTCTCGCATATCCGTTAGCAGAAATGTCGTAAGGGTTACTGGAAATGTCATACGAGTTACTTAAGGGTTACTTAAAGTCAAGTTACTATTTATCAAGTAAATAGAATGAATATTTAAATCAACTGATGTCTAAGCAATCATTTTACTAACACATACATTTTGAAAGTCATCAGTTCCGATTTTATTCCATTCGCGTATTTCACGACTGTTCAAAAGTCAAGTGAAATGAAAAAATTGGAATGTATGAAGCGTCTGAAGTTCAAACATGTATTGCCCAGTAAAATTCTCCGAGACGTTCTCTTTTCGTGCAAAAAATCTAGCATTGAGTTAACTTGAGCTAGAGTTATAATTAATTGCAGTATTGAGTTAACGAGCATCGAAGTTAAAATTAAAATTGACGTATTGAGTTAACGCGCACCGAAGTTAGAATTAAAATTAACGTATTGAGTTATAGCTCGCAGAGGCTAAAATTTTGTCACTGATCATGATTACCGACAAGTTTCCCTACTACAAAATTTATTTACTCGTTTGAGTCGTCATACCAGCAATTTTTATCTACCTATACATAATCGACTATGTATAATCGACTATGTATCTCCATCTCTCTCTCTGTATCTGTGTGCGTCCGTCCCATTACTTCCTATCTATTACTGAAGAAAAATTGTTGAACTGAAATCAGAACGGGTATGCATGTATTACAAACATTGTATAGTGGATACCAAAGGCGCTGGATCACTATAAAATACTCCATTTTTCTGTTATTAGCCTTCTTCTCCTGCACGGTCATATTATCGGTAGATATGATACAGAATATAAGTTCGGTATATATTCATGAAAAGTATTCATTTAAGGCACAATAAATAGTCGTTAATCTTTAATGCATTTATCTGTACAAAAATTTTACATTACTCAAATCTAAATCGGGGAATTTCCACTGGTACTGGCTAGTATTGAATAAAGCACTAGTGTTGTCACGTAGGCGTGCAGTGCGACCCATGCTAATAGTCCAATATAACATTGCCCAAAACATTTCAAACAAATTTCTTTGGATATATTGCGTGGCTATTTTTAAAATATACAAATACCTTTTGCTGATGAAGAATGGCTATTTGCAATGCTAGCAATACACATCAAAATTGGTGTTTGTATAGATTTGCGATATTAGTGCAACATGATTCAAAGAGTGAATTCATTATCAAAGAGGATTAAAAACAACTGATACTAACTTCAAAGTTGTAATACAAGTAAATCTGCAACATTTAGAATGAAAGGTAAACAGACATAACAAAACATAAAGGTTATTGATTAACATCACGTTCCTTTCATTTTATGTCTTCGAAAACACGATCATTTGTCGATTCAGCCCATTCCTTTTTTGTACCAGATGGTACCGATGTTGATTAGACTACTATGGCATTCTATAAGTCTTTTTTCGAAGTAAATTGCCAATTATCAGCATAAATTTCTCTCATAATGATGGACTAGAAATTTTCTATTGGATTCAAATCTGGCGAATTTGGTGGCCACACCATCAAATTGTTGTCTCTGAATCATGAAGAAGCCGAATATTGCTTAGTTGATTTGGCTGAATGCTAAGGTGCATTGTCTTGCATAAACACAATCTTTTTGCGGAGTGACAAAGGCTAGTCTTCCAGCTAATGTAAAAGTGCTTGATTCAAAAGTTCACAATATGAAGCTGAGTTAATTTGAACACTGTAGTTAATCATTACATGTCTTATAAGTTGGTGATTTACATATACAACCAACTTATGGTAACTGTAATAATTCCAAGGGTCAGGAATGATACTGTACAGTACTCACATCAACATTAAACAAACAAACAATCTTTATTTCCAATCAACTACACAGTACATAGACATTTAGTACATTGGTTTTTCAAATTCTTAAGGTTAACATTCTTAGAGTAAGGGTGATGGTGAGCTCCATGCGACGATCCTGGGATGTGTCCATGGGCGGGGAGTTGAGGGCTTACCGATAAGTGCGAGCTCACGGCGTGAAACGAGAAACAGCTCGTATTCATTGCCGGGTTTCGAACCCGCACGCAGTCTTTCTGCACAAGCAGAGACCCGATACAGAACACGGGCCGCATACCCCTCGACTACGGTGGCTGTTATTAATCCAGTACTGCCACAGTACATCCACGTACAAGAACAACACTTTGCAGTACTCACATCAACATTCATCCAGTACTGCCACAATACATCCACGTACAAAAACGACACTGTAGAGTACTGGCACAAACATTAACCCAGTTCTGTTACAGTGCAAACTGCGGACGGAATTGCCCCGGGCTCGTGTGATTGAAATTATATACGCCATTGGATTCACAGCTTGATATCAGCAGCGACTGCTGCTGTGCTGAAAAAAACTCATTTCAAATCAAACTATTTTTACCACCGTCTCTATAGCAACTGCACTTTCGCATGGACTGCCTCTAGCAAAAGAATTCAGTTTTAAAATTTCCATATCGTTTTGAAAATGACAGTGCACAAAGGGAAACATGTCAAAAACTGAAAGAGATTACAGACTTTGTTGAAGAATATAAACTAGAGCTAAATTTATCATTCACGGTAAAAATTATTGAAATACATTTTTTTGTGAATGAATGGCGGTTGAAATTACCTGATAAAACGAACACAACGTTCGTATGCAGGGTTTCTGCAGCATCTTTACGCGATGAAGGAATATTCCTTAATTCGATTGGCATAAAATACTTTCGTTCAAATTATTCATCTCTCTTAATAAACTTTTAAATTTAGCTGGCTTTTATAAACCCACGAATGTAAACATAATATAAGAAATGAGTACGTGACTGCCTGCTTGTGTAAGTCTTATATTAAGCTAGTGAAATGCGTGCTTTAAAACTCGATTTGTTTTGTGGATGAGTATTGTGCATTGAATATTCTTTCACAATGCACAATTGCATTAAATACAAAGCAACCAAACCTGTGAACACATCGCAATTATAACATGCTCAAGAGTTTTATAGGATATGTATCATGATTGGAAATCAATTAAGTCAATGAGAACAAACTGGAAATCAGAACCGAGGCATCTGTTCATTACTCAAAGTTCTTTTATTGTGCCCAACGGATCGAAAATAGAGCTTGAAAAGGTCCGGCAGGACGATCAAACCTTTTAGAGTAATGAGAGGGTAAGTGGAAACGAAGGGAGGAGGGAAGTGGATGAGGGCAGTGAAGGGAAAGGCAATGAGAAGATGGAGGAGGAGGGTAAGTGGAAGGGGTGGGGCGATGGATTTAGATTATGATATTAGAGGTGAAGTGTATGTGGTGGAGGTGAAGGACTACGACCGCAAACCATATTATGGAAGAAATTGAACGAGACAAATGTAGGAGAAAACACTTAGAAATACACGGGACTGTAAGCTGAAATGATCTAAAAAGCAGCTCGAGCAGAATAGGGCAGTACAGGCATGAGGAGAGGAAGATGTAGAGGAGGAAGCGCTAGTGGAGGCACAAGAAATTGAAAGCGAAGTGTCACGATGAGTTCGGAGATTGTCAAAGGTGAAATTGATGAAGAAAACTGTAATGGTGGAGAAACAAAGCGTAATTATATTATTCATTGTAATTGCGTTAATTACTGGAGAATTAGATCAATTAAAATTTAAAATTTAATAAAATACCACATTTGTGTTGGTCATCTGCGGCACGAATTGCGTCAGTTATAGAGCGAGTACAAATACTGTTCACTCAAAACTAGAATTCTGCTGCCTGTGCTTTGTGTTGCTTATGTTAGATAGATAGAGAAGCTCAAAGAACGGGAGAAAAATACGTGAATAATAATATGCCTGAAAAAATGCATCCCAAAGAATAACAGGAATCTTTTTCATCTCGAGCAATTTTAGAATGATCGGCTGCTTTCCAGATCCATCAGGAATGCCTGAGTGTACTGTCAGCAACAAATGAGATATTTTCATACTTGTTCGTCAGTCACTAGCGTTGTAAGTCTCCGGCGATGAATGTCAAATATAATGCAGGAAATAGGCACGCGCTGTTGCTCTTTCATATACTAGACTGAGACAGTTTATTGCGAATTCAATAGAAAAATAAAAAAATTTCTTAATGAATTGCAGAATAATTCACTTTTTTTCTTTTTTGAGGTTTTTTTTCACAGGTCTTCTGTTTCTCACAACAACTTATTCATTTGGATTCTTGTGAAAAATTACCAAACTGTCACAAAATTATAAATATTATTCCAAAATATCAGCAGGACTTGTCAAGGCTTCCATCGTAATCCATCAGATGAATAATGAATGATCAGTATACACAAAGATGCTCTCCGACTTTCTGTACACTGAATTCTGTGATGAATTGTGTGCAGCATTCTGATGGATTCATCATCAGATCAATCCATCAAATGAATTACACATGCATGATCAGTGTACAGAAAGCGACTCTCCGGCAATTTTCGAAAGAATTTTGCCGTTTCAAGCGACGCCTGTTTGTCAAGTTTTGCAGCCCCAAGCGACATCTGATTATCAAATCCACTTCAATATTCCCTCAGCCCCCACAGGCAAAGTAAATCGTCCAGTATTGCCTACGCAGACCTCGCAGCATCGACCCAAATTTATGTTTCCAGATTACCGCTCTGTCTTCACCGTCGTCCTTCTCAACTTTGACGTCGCCTCTCATTTTTAGTCACATAATTCACCTTCAACACCTTGAAAATCGTTGTAAGTTCGTCAGCCTGAGCGAACATCGGAAGTTTTCCTCAATACAAATGTCGTTTCCGCACAGATCAAGAAGCGTCGGTAAAATTAGATAGCGTCATTCACGTTGGCGGTAAAGTGATCCACTTGGACTGCATAGAATGTTCTTGCATCGTTCTCAGCCCACAGTTTGAGGAATCCCACCCAATGGCGATGATTGAGACTGTTTTCTATGGGTGGTAATTTGATAAGGACCATCCGATCTGCGCTTGGAGTGTATCCATCAAGAGACATGTCATCAAGACGGAGCCCGACGCCGCGACCTGATACAGTTCAGTGTGTTCCAGACTCTCTGGACACTTTCTTCCAGTTAACGAGACCGTAGGGGCTGCTGCAGCCTCGTTCTCAGGTGTTCACGGACCCGTCATACAATCTCCGGACACGTTTATTTGCAGCTGGCCAGAAAAACTTTACATCAAAGTTTAGATGTTCTCGTTTTAGCTGTTGATGAATTGTATGTTATTTAACTTGATATTGTTTGTGGAAATGCTGAGAAAATGTTTGATACATATATTACATTGTAGTAGTTAAATTAAACAAATTTCAACGCTAATATGGTTTTAATTTTCTCGCGTTTCAGTAATAATTCTTATGAAATTTATTTATTCTATCAAGAATAGATCGTACATTTGTACGATCTGTAATGAATTTGTACTATTCATTTTCAATTGAATGTTTGTGAAAGCATGTATGACATTTTAGTGAACCTTAGTTTAATAATCTGTGCGGCAGGAAATACTGAATTATAGGCTTTAAATCTGTATTTATTTTTTCCGCCAAATTTATCCTCAATTTTCTCCTGTGGTCGAACCTTGTCCTGAGTATAAATTACTCCTTGATGGTGGCTTTTAATCACGTAATAGTTATTATAAAATACTGCTTGATGGTGCTCTTGTACTGGATATTATCAAATACTTCTTGGTAGTGCTCTTCAATTGTTATAATGGTTTTTACCCAGAGCTTGTGAAAATTAATTCACCCTATAAAAACACCTGTCACGTATGCTCAAAATTATTAATTAGTCCTAATTGTTGTCAAGTTTAACTATGTAGTACTGTGTTCGAGTGGCAGCAGTTATTCACAGTTGCTCCGTGGTAGTCCCAATATTCTGCAGATTGTTGCAGCTTCCAAATTTTTGTCTTCAGCCACGTTGCAACTATAGGATACCCTAAGTTCAAGTCGATTTCAAATACCGTTGTAATTGTCTT
Source organism: Trinorchestia longiramus (assembly GCA_006783055.1). Taxonomy (NCBI): domain Eukaryota; kingdom Metazoa; phylum Arthropoda; class Malacostraca; order Amphipoda; family Talitridae; genus Trinorchestia; species Trinorchestia longiramus. The sequence continues at coordinate 188,789 of VCRD01000479.1, forward strand.
CATGTATTAGTACTATAGCTCAATGCAAAATTACGGCGATTGTTCTGAAAATTGCTTTGTATATGTGTTTAAGACCTTCGTTCGTGTTGTCTGGGGTTACTATAGTTTTGAACTCTTCATCCGTCATTGTCTTATAAACTTGAAGATTATATTCATATTCGTGGATATTACGTTATCTTTCGTATTATCTGTGAATAAGTAGCTTGATTGCTGGTGATAAAACTTCAATTATAAGCTCTAGGTAATTTCCCCTTATTAACCTAACAGAAGGTCACTAAATAGCAGCCTTCTTTTGAGACTACAGATTATTTTTAAAAACAAGCAAACACAAAACCAAGGTTGCAAGAAATTCTTTTGACTGCACCGCCTTGTCAAAAACCTCACAATACATCGTTGATGTTCCACGGTGAAGATGACATAGCAGCTGCAAGCTTCAGGCTCTTATGGGGGGCCTAAAATATTGCCCTCAAGACCCCCCTTTCCATCTGTTGCTGGCGCTCGGTCGTCCCACAGCCCCACAGCATCCATTATTCGTAGAGGTGAGCCCTGCAATATTCTGGGCGCATAAATCAAATGTAAACAAGAACCTGCGCCTTCAAACGGTGCTTCCGCAAGCGCACCATGATTCTCAACCGAAAACGACTTTCCGTGCTCAAGGTCGTTTTGTCATACGAATATGAAGACCAGATTCGAGCATGCCAAAATTAATGTTCAGCGTTATTTACCTATCTATCTATTTATATATATATATATATACACATATTTATGTATACATGCACGTACACATGTATACATATACAGGGCACCACAGCGTTACGGACCTGAAAGAAACTGGTGTAACTCCAAAAGTATTAACAGTAGAAAAAACAAATATACCATTAAAAGGAAAATACAAACTGTTTGTTTTAAATATGTTTGTTTTGAACATTATTTCTTTCAGATGACCTCTATTTACTCCTGAACATTCAAGAGCTCTCTTGACCATACTATGGATAACTTTAGATAGTGTTTGAGGTATGATTGCATTAATTTCTCGAGTTATACTAGATTTAAGACCCTGCGATATTGCTGGGCTGTTTCCATACACGTTATTTTTTTTAAATATTCCCATAAATAGAAGTCAAGGGGTGAAACATCAGGAGATCGAGCAGGCCACTCAACGTCCCCAAATCTGGAAATCAGCTTCTGCTGAAGCTGGTTCTTTAAAACAACACCATCTTGCCGTATGACATGGTGCTTCATTTTGTAGAAACCAATCGTCACCCAACTCTTTAGCCTTTAGAAGTAAAAAGTTTATCAGTATATGTTCATATCTTTCAACATTAACAGTCACAGCGTTGTTATTTTCGTCCGCGAAAAAATGTAGTTTAATGATTTCAAAAGATGTTATCCCACACCATACGGTAACACGTGGAGAATACAGAGACGTTTTATTAATTACGTGGGGATTATCTGAAGCCCAAACTCGGTTATTTTCTTTGTTGTGCTTTGTTTTCAGAAAAGAATGTGCCTCGTCTGAAACAATAAACTTATCCAAAAATGTAGGATCGTTCAAAGTCGAGAGTTCAAATGATCTTGCAAATTTAAGCCTTTTCTGTGGATCTGTGATGGAAAGGTCTTGAACAATTTGAAACTTACGGGTGAGAGAGATTTTAATTTTGTTTTATAATACAGTCTAAATAGTTCTTGACGTTTCTGTTTCTTGTGCTAACCGTCAAATAGAGATTTCTGGAGTAGCACTCAATCGTTGTTGTACAGTATCAATTTTCTATGGCATTCTAAAAACATGTGTTCCTCCAAGTTTCTTCTTGACAGTTCAACCGTTGCCAATAAAATTTCGAGCACATCCATAAATTACCTTTTTCGATGAAAAATTAATTCGTTTGAAGAAACCTCTGAAAGAGTTCTGTGCTTCAGTGTTGCATTGATGCATTGAGTTGTGATAAATGTATACTTGATGTATTGAGTTGTAATAAATGTAAGATATTTTCTGGTGCAGAGATCCATTGCGAAGGGTTTGAAGAAAATTTGAATTTTATATGTGACTAATTGCTGCAATATAAATACAGAACTTTAAATTTAAAAAATTTAATTAGTATTCTACACTCTTGTTGATGGATTAGTTATTTTCATTTTGCGATTAAACAGTTTTAATTATATCAGTTTTTTTGAGGTTCCGTAACACTGGAACAACCATGTCTGAGTGCATAAAAACTAAAATAGTCGCATGAAGTTAAGTCATTAATTTAATTAGGGAAGTTCACGATACATAACTTACTAATGAGAATCTGGGTTTGCGAACAACTAATTGAGGTTCAGGGCATACCTAACTGAGGCCTCATTAAAAATCATAAATGAATGCACAAACGAATAATCATTTACACTAAACACAATTCTGTTTTTAAAATCTACGCTTCTTAGAAATGCAGAAAATAAATTTGCTTCACTTTGAAAATCAGCACATTTCTATCTGTTTCAATGAACCAGGATAAGTTTACCAGTAAAACACAACTAACTCGATAAAATGCTAATAAAAGAAGCTTCACACCTATATTCAACAAAGCTTATTAGAATTATTGCAGCTTCATAAACAACAAGAAGCTTTGAGATGCAGCTACATTGAGATTTATAATCTCTTGTACCCAAGATTCCCAAGCATAAATTAAGAACCGTATTCTATTCAGTCGACAGTACAGTATGTAGTAACTTTCACCTCTGAAGACAACTAAACATTCACTCTAACATGACCTCTCTAGCATGCAGACATTTGCTACAATCCTAAAACATATTAATCGTGTATGTTGAGGCTCATCAAGACGTAGGAATTGTATTTTCATTATGAAATAGAAAAAATTAAAAAGCAATACAACCATCAATGAATATTTCTGATCAGTTTGACTCAAATGTTTGTGTGCGGCATAGTGGAAATATTTCATTTTTGCCCCTACTTCCTAATCGTGGTGCCCCATTTATTACTTTCATCAACCTCCAAAATTTGAAAAATCTCACCTAGACTCTGCTGATTGGCCAAGTTTAGTTTTCACCTTTCCTGAGCACCCTCTCGTTCGCAGAACTTGTGCGAAGTATGCACTCACATAACACCTGGTTCTGGAATCACTTCTTTATTTACTTGTATTATCTAAAGTAAGTTGTCCTTCGTTTTCCTTTTCCATTATGATGCCAGTCAATGTTTTGTGTCTGACACATGGTAGACTCGGGAATATTCAATGCCGAATTGCTTCGTCAATATCGTTTTGCTTGTAAGAGATGAACATCCAATTACTGTTAATTTACCACTTCAAATAGTTACTTTGACGAACTAGGAGAACACTCGTCTACTGGAAGTAGCATCAATATTATTGTTTTTGAATATATATGAAGAAAGGAAGGATACTTTCACTTAAAATTCTGGTCCAACAAATTGACCTCAGAATAAAATCTACAATTTTAGACTTGCATAACAGCGCATCAGGACTACGGACGGATGCCTGAAAATATGTGCTTCTGTGTTGCTTGATTTCATAAAACTTCCATCACATTGCACGGGAATATTTTGTGGTGATGGTGAAGAACTCCACGTTCATAAATTTAACTTTACGAAATAAATATGACTGAAGACCACAGTAAGATGACAGTCGTCCAGGAGTCGGTGAGTATCCCACTCTGCATTCCACGGACGTTTGAGTCTTATTTCCGGGACGCAACATCACATTGGAGCTATTTTTCATAAGATATTGACACCATCGTCCGTATATCATTGCCACCCTCGTCGTACCTGGCCTTTCCGTTGATCAAAGCAGCTCAGGACTTGGCAATTCCTTCGTTTCCTTAACAGACGATCTTCCGTCGTCGTAAAGTCCATGTATTTGGTACAGAATTTAAGAAATGATGTTTGTGAAAAAACTGGAGTGGAGTTAAAGGCTGTTGGCTGACGACATGAAATTAGGTTACTGGAAATGCAAATAGAAACAATAAGGAGGTTTCGAATATGTATAGCCTGCCGCGGTCGCTCTAAATTGAAATATTTTAAGAAAAAAATAAGGAAACCATAAAAACACATCGAGTTCTTAAAATTTACTAATTTTCAGCTTTTTCAGCCCCTTTCCAAGAACAATGATAGCTTTTATATATTAAAAGCCTAACAAAGCAATGAAGTAGCTAGGTGACTTAGTAGTGATCTCCTACCTGAGTAATTAGGTTACTATCAGTCACGATCACCTCCCTCAGTGACTAGGTGACTATTAGTCACGATCACCTCCTTCAGTGACTAGGTGACTATTAGTCACGATCACCTCCCTCAGTGTCTAGGTGACTATTAGTCACGATCACCTCCCTCAGTGGCTAGGTGACTATTAGTCACGATCACCTCCCTCAGTAAAAAGGTAACTTTTAGTCATGATCACCTTCCTCAGTGACTAGACTATCAGTCATGATCACCTCCCTCAATGACTAGACTATCAGTCATGATCACCTCCCTGAGTTACTAAGCAATTTAGTTGTGATCACCTCCCGCAGTAATTAGATGATCATTAGTCATGGTTATTTTAAAAACGAAGCACTTCATCAACATTGATTTGCTGCCGCTGACTCATAAAGTAACCATGGCAACCACAGCGCTGATTCTGTGCGTGCTAATCGCGTCATCCAATGCGCCAATGCACAAAATTGATATGTGATTGCAGCCATGCATCCACACCATGATAAACCTGAACTGAATGTGAACCTGAATCGTGTGTAGATCTGAATCGTAAATGAATCGTACACGAAGCTGAATTAATATCGTTAAAATATCACTAGCAAGTGCTATAAAACTTACTTTTGTTATGACATTTTAGTTGACGTGGATTACTTTAGTTGGCCAAGCAATTACTAAAAAATGGCAAGTTATTTACAGCTTCTAAAGTTTCAACAGTTTGAAGGCAAAATATTGGCGCAAATAATCATGAAATGCAGTTCGATTACTTCTCTTAGCATTTATCAAATGATTACAGCGCTGCAATTCCTCGTCTTTGTTTCTCAATGATGCTGAAATTATCATTATTAGAGGATCAACTGCAACTACATGGTGGATATTTCGACGTACTGTTGAAAATATTGGATATTTTTCTCATCATTGACTTACAGCAAGAGGCGTCCATGTGTTTTAAAACGATTGTAGCAACCGAACTCCTTCCAGAGCAGTGAGTTCTGCAGCGTCATTGTGTGCACAAATGAACTGAGTTCAGCTTTGTGACTCTCATAGAGAACAGGAGGGAAACACCTGCATTGCAATACAGGGTGTCTCAAAAAAATGTACTCAACCTTTAACCGTTGCTAACATGCTGTCTTCTTTGTGTTGCAGGTGTGAGGTTCGAACCTTGGCGAACATGATTCTTTAATCACATTTAATCATGTTCGCAAAGGTTCGAACCTCACACCTGCAACACAAAGAAGACAGCATGTTAACACCGGTTAAAGGGTGAGTACATTTTTTTGAGACACCCTGTATTTCTTTATACTTCCGACTACGATAGCAGTTACTTAGTCGTGCTTCTATATTGATATGATGACCATACTAAATAGGGTTAAACAGTAGCTGAGTCGTGCTTCCATAGTAGCATGATGACCATAAATGGGGTTAAACCGTTGCTGAGAGGCACTACCAGTAGCATGATAACCATAAATGGAGGTTAAACACAATGGTTACCTCATGTGCAAGACAAAATAGCAGTTTTCGGATACTGCTACTATAGTATGTGGTAGAACAGTGCATTAATGGTATTAATAGCAAGTGTACATCATGTTCAGTAGAGGATAGCAGTTACCTTCTGTTCATTTCAGTACAACAGAAACAGTTAATGGTAAATATTTCAAATGCATTACTGACGCCGTTATTAAGATAGATCTCAAGTGACAAGCACTAACAGGTGTCCGTCAAAACCCCAGGTAACAACTGCATGTTGCTACTTGTTACATGCCTGTAACAACACAACTCTTTCCTAACATAATCCACCCTAATCCAGCCCACCCCAACCCCCTCCAACCCACCCCAACCCAATTCACCAAAGCCTACCCCAACCCAACCCAACCCATCTCAACACTCCCAACCCATCTCACCTCAACCCACCCCAATCCAACTTAATCTAATCCACCCCAACCCAACTTACTCTAATCTACCCCAACCCACCAAATCCCACCCCAACCCATCCCATCCCAACACAACGCAATCCAGCGCAACGTAACACAACGTAACGTATGGCACTAATACCTAGTCTATGCATCACAACCGAACCGTGTGGCACCATGTTACATTGACAGGGTGTTTCAGAATTAAGGTCCCCAGTTTTGCATTTAAAATAAATCATTTAAAATCAATGTTTGGTCATTTAAATCTTATATTATTTAGAAGGTAGTAAGATAATCTTCCTAATTCAAGTGTCATTCAAATTATAAATTCACTCTTTATATAATGGCTGTGGATCGAAATATCGTTATGAATCTCCACAAAAAAGGCGAGAGTAACGTATCAATTGCAAAAAAGTTGAAAATGGATCATTCAACTGTTTGGAAACTTGTTTAAAGTTTAAGGAGACTGGTTCAACCTTTGATAAACCAGCACGAGGCGGGAAACGAAGTGTTCGGACCAAAAAACTTATCAAAAACACGCGGGAAAAGTTGCGTCGAAACCCACGTCGATCCCATCGAGAACTGGCTGCAGAAGCCGGTGTTAGCAAATTTTCAATGTATCGAGTGCTGAAGGAGGATCTGGGAACAAAACCTTACAAAATGATGAAATGTCATGAGTTTACTGAACATCATAAGATAATGAGAGCTGAAAGAAGTCGTCACAGCTTTAACGAGATAGCTCAAGGCACGCTCCCAAACTTGGTGTTCACAAATGAGAAAAAATTGACATTCAGCAAGTTGTGAACAATCAAAACGACCGAGTTTGGAGTTCCTCAAGTTCAGTCAAGGGTAGGTAGAATTGTTACGAGATGTCAAAATACACAGTCTGTCATGGTTTGGGCAGCTGTGGTAATCACAGGAAGATCTCCAGTTGTTTTTGTGCCTCCTGGGGTCAAACTGAACTCAGAACAGTACATTTCCTTTATTTTGGAATCAAAGTTGCTACCATGGGCTACAGAACATTTTCAGGGTTCACCATGGAGTCTCCAACAGGATTCAGCACCATCACATGGCTTCAACGTAACCCAAACCTGGATTCAGAGGAACATTCCATCTTTCATAAGCAAAGATGTATGGCCAGCGAGGAGCCCCGTCCTCAATCCCTTGGACTTTTCTCTCTGGTCCATTTTGGAGACAAGGTTCTTAGCTACCCTTTACACTTCTCTGGAGTCCCTCAAAGCAAAACTGCAAAGTGAATGGGAAGCAATTCTACAAGAACAGATACGTGTCACTTGCGATGCATTTGTAAATAGACTTAAAGCTGTAGTTCATAATAAGAGTGGTTACATCGAATATCTGCAACACTGTATAGTTTGCTTATTATTCACCTTTAAGTTTCAATCCTTAAAATCAAAATCGCGCATTTGAATTTTCATACACGTATCAAAAGGTTTGTTGCCTTAAATGTGTAGCACCCTGTATGCATGCACGTTCGTGTGGCACCATGGTGCGCTTTATATTCATATTCGTGTGGTACAGTGGTGCGTTATACATGTACATTCGTGAGGTACCATGGTGCGTTATACATGCACATTCGAATGGTATCATGGCGCGTTGTACATGTACATTCGTGTGGTATCATGGTGCATTATACATGTACATTCATGTGGTACCATGTTGTGTTATACATGCACATTCATGTGGTACCATGGTGTGTTATATATTCATCATCAGGTAGTATAATTATTTCACATGTAACACAGTATAGGGCAATATTTTTCTAACTAATCTCGGTTACGAGAATTCACTTGGTGTTTGCTTGCTCTAAATCAATTTTTCTGGCGGGGTATTTTCCACTCATTGTCGTACATTCTGCTTTAGTTGAGGACCACGATAGTCATGATGGTGATGATCATAGTCCTGATGATGATGATGGTCATGGTCATGAAGATGATGGTGGTCATGGTCATGATGATGATGATGATGGTCATGGTCATGATAATTACGCTCGTGGTCATGGCGTTCTTCAAACCAAAGAGCACCGTCGCCCAGTGTTGCCAACTCTGAGAGAATTTTAAGCTTGATACATATAGTTTATAGCTAGGTTTTCGTTCCAGTAGCCAGATTTATAGTTAAAACTTTGATAATACAGAACCTCTCTTGTCAATGGTAGAAAACGTGTATAGAACTAAATATGACTACCCATTGCATATCAGAAGAAATCTTTACTTGTGGAAAGTTCATTTTCCGTGAATCGTAATTCTGACATCGTAAGTTGTTCGTCAAAAGAGCTTTAGTCGGTTAACTTCTTTCGATAGGATGCCAAGGTGAAAGTAACATTTATCATCTTGGCAGGGAGTTCATAATTGTGACAGCATTCCCCATACTTCAATAATTCAAATTTAATGTTCAGCTGAGAATGGAGTAACTCCAACTCAATTTGATTCCTTGTCTAGGACTTTATGAGATTCATACTACTGAACAATCTCTCAATGCAGTTACAATGTGTTCAACATTACATTGTTCCGGCTTCACTAAACTCAAGTAGGTTGATATGGCACTTTTGTATTTTTCACTATAGTACATAATTACGATTCCTAACATTTTAATGGTAGTAATATCATTAGTTTCATCAAGAAATAAGCTGAACTTGTTATCTCCAATGTCATTTACTAAGTCTTCTTCAAAATGATTACTTATGACTATCTTTATCATTTCTGAACATTTAGAACGATTTGTTTTAAGATTCATGGTTGTCTTGCTGTCTGCGATGCAATTCTTGCACAAGTCTACCAAGTGATGGGTGTTCACCATCGACAGACGGCAACTAACAAACATAGCAAAGGGTTCCCTCAAGCTTAGCAATATCACTTTAAATTAATAGGCTCATCGCGTAAGTAATTTGTTATCGGCACTGATTTTACAGAGGTCGCTTTACTATGCTTCTTTGATTTCATATGAGCAACTAGATCCCAATATTTAGCAATAATATCGCACTTACAAAGTTTACAATGAGCTACACTCTCATTATCTTTTACTTCAGGCAGCTAACTCCTGGATAAATCATGTTTAAACCACTTACTCCTAAATTTTTGTCTATATATCTTATGCTTCGGCATTACGTGGGGTGACTTGCAACGTCTTCAGAAATAATTAGATGATGATGCAACAACCTAAAAGATTTTTTGCACTGGTAACAGTGAGACATACACAAGCACACAGCTTGCAAGTAGAACAGGAACTCGGATGTGAGAAGTAGTGAGAGTGACGTCAGCTGCCAGCTTAGAGAACCGTTGGGAAGCGGCAGTGACCTGCGTTTCGCTTGCTTGGTTCTGAAAGAGAACAAACGTGTATGCGTTCAGACGCTGGTCTGTGCTTCCCATGAGTGATGATTCTGTTCCTTATGATAAATTTTTCATGTTACTGTGAAAATACATGAGAGTAGCGGATGAAATTTATTTATTAGCTAAATTTATAACTATCTGCAGGACAAGTTTTTTTTAAGCTAAATGATATCTTTTGTAGCTAGTTCTAGCTATAAAATCGCTAAGTTGGCAACCCTGTGCGGCCTCGTCATGTCAACAAAGTTGCTGTACCCACATGAGCTGAGTCATGCAAGAGCTATGGGGAAGAGAGAGAGCTACTGCCGTCCCAGAGTGCACTATTAATGCCGTCCCAGAGTGCACTATTAATCAAAACTTGTCCAGAGAAGTCACCCTCACTGAGAACTGCTACTCTCCCACCACGACAAAAAACTCCGCAAAAAGTTCAGGTCGCAGGACAAAAAGTCTGCGGAGTAAAATATCCCTTGCGAGGGAACTTGCGATCGACGCGCAGGTCCTGCGAAAACAGGCACAGAATAAAGAATTACTCGCGTACATTTTTAAGCCAAGACCTGCTGAGCCGAGCCAACACATTTGTTATTGAAGTATCCAACCCATTTATTATTGATACTTCAGAGAACGTACTGTGCACTGGCTCGATAAATGTTTGCGTAGATGCTTCTTCTTCACAAATAAATTCACTCTTAGGTAAAAATGCTAGTTTTCATCACCATTTCAAAAAGTTAGCTCAAATTCCTTACTCTGACGTACCAATTTTGCTGCTTTGTTCATTCTGAGGTTGCTCATTTTGCGAACAATGCATTTTTGGATTCATCGCCGCTTCATCTCTGTCTGCACTGAACTCCCATGTCAGTGAACTGCGTAAATTGACAGAAATAATTTCTTAGCATTTTACGTATTCCTCACGCAGGTTTATGCTTTTTTTGTAAGGCTTGAAACCAAATATTGAAACCTTTGAACCAATATAGTGAATTATACTCGTACATACTCTTTGATAGATTTAAGACATTCGCGTACTGAAACTAACTAATGCTTTAGTTTGTAAAATGTGCATCAGTCATCAACAAATTTAGAGTGAATTAATAAGCAAGTATTATTGTGCATAGAATTAACCAAATATCTAATTTTTAGCAATGATTAGAAAACAAACAAAACAAGCTTGTCATGTTCTACTATATAATAGTTTCAACGCAGGTTTTTGGATGCCGTAATGATGCTCATGTTGTTTTCAATTCAACGTCTTTGATCCAGGTGCACATTTTTGACGCTTTTAATGACGGGATTCTAGGCTATTCAATTGAAAATTCTCTGGAGCTATTTTACTCTTCCCATTTAGTGGCATTTATTTTTGCCTAGGCTTCACTAAAACATTTCAGAATAAAGGCTATGTAGTTTTAATAATAAAGTTAAGGCACTTGTTCAGACTTTCAGAAACACCATGTCATTATTCAATGTCCCTTGCAATGTTGAGAAACATGATCTCCAGCTGTGGAGCAGCATGAATTAAACCAAGTTCAAAGTTCTCAGAGTTCTACCAAGTCATCAAATTATTCATCCGTATATACATAACAACTATTTCTCTCTGCAATGGTACATAAAGAAGTATAAGTCAGAAGTTTTCTCAAATTAATGTATTCGCAACATAAATGAAATGATGCTAATAGCTGTGACAACAAACACATACTACATGATACTTAATAACTGAGTGTCAACAGACACATCATACATGATACTTAATAACTGTGTGTCAACACACACTATAAATGATACTTAATAACTGTATGTCAGCAAACACATCATACATGGTACTTAATAACTGTCTGTCAACACACACTTCCAATCATTTACTTTTAAAATGCTTCAGTTTTTATGTCGAATTAAAATTTTCTGACTCACAGTTTTTTACACATTTATTACAATATTTATAAAGCAGAAATCCATTATCATATGTTTATAATATTCATTACGATGTATTACATTCACATAAAGTTTTTGAATGAAAACCTAAAGGTTTTACGAAATGCAAAAATGCATATATCTCTAAATCATAAGCAGAGGGGGTCCCAAAAAAGTATTTATTTTTAAAAGCCTGTAGTTTGAATACAATGAGGCTAAGAGACTGGGACGAGTTTCATCCAAAAGAGCAAGTTTTCAAGTTTTATTTAGTATCCAAAATGTGTTGTCACCCACCTTATGCACAGCCTCTGAATACCAGTAGTATTCAAACTACAGCCTTTTAAAAATGTATACGTTTTTAGGGACACCCTGTACAAACTTTTGATTTGATGGTTAGACAAGATACTATGAATTATTTGATCTAGAATACGTTGCTTTGAACTACATACATCGGAGTCCTAGATACTGTGGATAAATTTAAGATACTAGAAATCGTTTAGTTGTTGAACATAATGCAATCATAGGGAAAGCCCATTAATATATCAATACCCATATTAACGTAGATGGACTTCCAGTTGTGGAACACAAGAATTGTCATCAAGTTGTAGAATAATTCACTTGAGACATCAAGTCTCCGATTCGCTTGCGACGTTTCTTGATGTCCTTATTCAGTAGGAAGTTGTTTCCATTTGACCATTTATGTTGATCTTCCACGTTGGTTTCTCCTTGAGATGAGACATCATAATAAAAATTATTGCTGCTGAGCGCAAACACTAGAAATGTTTGATATTGTACAAGGTGTTTTTCTGCCATTCAATGCACTGAAAATAATCTCTAGTCTTTTCGCCTTCACTGTGCACCTATGGAAGCACGTGGAAGCCTGTCAATGCAGGTAAAGAAGCTCAAAGTAAACTCCAAGACAAGCCTTCTGTAGGTACTGAAAAGGTAGAGAGAATCGTTGCCATGGCGACAGCATCGGCCTGTGAACGAGGGAAGGGAGAGGAGGGGGGAGGGAGAACAGCAGGGAGTCGATTGGGGAGCTGGAGGTTTCTACCGTCTACTAAATTATTGAGTAATATGACGTTTAAAATTTTGAAATTATAACTGTTGTTATATAAATTTAACTTGAAAGATTCATAATATAAATGTGATAGTAAATCATCTATTGAAAAGATTGTGACTGTGTGGAAGAGTTTTTAAATTCTTAAATTCAATTGTAACAATTCTGATCGGGGCTAAATTTATACTTCTAAGTCACAAATCAATCCTGGGTTCGATAAGAATGCTCTAACTTTTATAAGACTGCAGGAATAAGAAAAAATTTATACCGCATACAGAGCATGCCTGCGTAGGAGAATTAGGTAATAGAAGTAACCTCATTAATGCATAACGTCCAGAAAAATCCATGCATGTAAGGTTGGTATTATGAAACACATTATCCGTGTAAAAACTTTATCTTACGTTAGAGTTCTTTTATCTCCTATGTTAGCGTTTCTCTTTCTCTTGTGTTAGAGTTTTTCTCTCTTTTGCGTTAGAGTTCCTCTTTCTCTTACGTTAGAGTGCTTCTTTCTCATACGTTAGAGTGCTTCTTTCTCTTACGTTAGAGTGCTTCTTTCTCTTACGTTAGAGTGCTTCTTTCTCTTACGTTAGAGTGCCTCTTTCTCTTGCGTTAGAATTTCTCTTTCTTTACAGTTTTATGGCAAACGTTAACATGAGAGAAAGTTTTAACACATGCAAATTAGTTCATTATATCAAATTTTTCTGCGTACACTTCTCTGAACGCCATGCAATAATGAATTAAAAAGAGGTAAAAGAAATCACTTCGTAGGAATAATACATTAATGCAACGAAAAACTTTATTTTTTTGGTGGTACTACAAGAGCAAGGTATTGGTTTTGTAGCATCACACTGAGGGAAACAGTACCAACTCTAATAATGAATGATAAAAGCAATAGTATTATTAATAGGAGACACAGTCATACATTTATGAGTTAGAAACTTGGAATTTAGTGTGAATGCACTGAGAGAGGCTCCGAGAGTGTTATTTCTGCTACTCTTTTGAGATGTGCAACAAACCCTTGATATTTTCCAGTCATAGATGGAGCACCATCTGGTCACACGCTCGACATATTTGCGAAATTTAGAACTTTTTCACAGAATTTCTCTTTAAAACCATTGAAGATACAAATTCCCTCTGTCTTTCCTTTAAAAGTGTCTGAAGCAAATAGTTCTTCATATAGATAAAATTCGTCAGTTACAGCGCGGACAAAATGCATATATATAAATAAACAAACTGCAATACAGCACCCCACCTTTGATCAAATTGTGCGGTGGTTCTATGCGATCTGGAATCCCTCCCAGTATCTTCAATGTGCCTGCTTCATGTCTGCTATCTCCAAAACCTGCACCTCGCCCGGCAAAAGTTGAAGACCAACAACTGAAATATTTTCTTCAGAAGGATAAGATTACTTCATTTGACGCTTTCAAACCTGAACGTAGCCTGCAGAAGCAGTACAAGAACTTGATTATTTCAAGATCGAAAGAAAGGCCTGTGTGTTTGTTCAAGACCGACAACTTCGGTGAGTGCAGCCTGTCTGTGATTGTCGAAAACAAGCCCACTTTGTGTTCCCCACTGGCGTTCAGTGCATTCAAGAACGGCATTAGTGTACCACTGTTTAAGACACTTCATCTCAACAATGGTTTGAGATTGTATACTCAGTTCAACGAAACTGTGCGCTTGGCAATGAACTATGACATCCCGTTTGACGAATGTTCCAAAATGTTGTCACTCCTCTTCAAACTCACAGATCAGCCTGTGTCGACACTGAGAAGAAGAAGAAGTTGGTATTTTTGACAAATCAGTTGAAACTTTTATAGCAGAAGCAGTTTTCCATAAATGATTATTGTTTTGTTCTTCAATCATACCCAAAGTGTAATTATGAACAACTCAGAGACTTTTTGGTGCTGCCATGCAAACGCAAGCTGCAGTACATCACGTCATCTATTGACAAGGACCAGGTGCTAAGGGAAACATTTGACAAAGTCCAGACACTGTAGCAGAAGAATGTGTTTCTCATGGTAGATGAAGTACAGATTCGCCTAACTGTTTCATTTTCTGGTGGGGTGCTGAGTGTCAAGGCCGAGAACAACCGAGACTGCAAGGCCACTTCTATGCTGTGTGTCATGATGAAGTCGCTACACAAAGGACCTAGCCTGATGATTTCTATGACACCCATCCACAAGCTGACGGCAGCATACCAGCTTGAGCATATGAAGGAGGCTGCAGCTGCTGTTGAGAGGGCAGATGAACGTATCATCGGGTCTATCACAGACAACCACAAGGTGAACCAGCAGTATTGTAAGCTGTTTGATCGGCTGGGTGATTGTTGTGCCACAGCCAGCATCCTCTTAACAACGAGCGTGTCTGGTTTCTCCTTTTCGACGCAGTACATCTGCTGAAGTGCATCCGCAACAACTGGATCAGTGAGAAGGACCAGAAGATCAGTCTTGACAATGAAACAACGGCATCATTTGCAAACGTCAAGGAACCGTACGAGTCAGAGAAAGACAGTATTCTGACGACTACTACACTCACTCAATTTGCTGTCAACCCCTCACGACTTCAACTACAAAATGTGCAGTATGTCTTAAAGGGTTTCAATGACAAGGTTGTGGCTTCATTGAAATTCAGAGGATGCCGTGACACTGTTAAGTTTATCCAAATCATCCTCAACTGATGGAATATAGTGAATGTGTCTTTGAAGGGGCAAGACCAGCGATGAACGATCCATATCGAGCTGTTCAGGTTCCCCAGTCAACTAACCTGCAACCTTTCCTGACGATTTTCCAGGAGGCTGTTTCAGGACATGGTGCAAGTCGAATCCACTGCCTTACCCATGACACCAAGAAGGCACTGGTGCAGACTACGCAGGGACTGCTTGCCGTTTGCCGCTACTTGTTCAGAAACGCAGACTTCCAGTTTGTCCTGCTGCGTGAGATCCAGAGTGACCGGCTTGAAGGGGAGTTCTCAGTCTACCGTCAATCAACTGATGCGAACTCTTTTATGACCACTGGCGATGTGTTCTCCGCATGCAAGCATCGCCTCACAAGATATGCTGCCACAAACCTCCAGTCCATTGATGTCCAGCCTGAGTCAAAGGAACATACCTACTTGACGACTGCCATTGACCTAGAGGAAGCAGCCTATTTTGAGAGGTGCACCAAAGATATGACACTGACTGTGATAGAAGAGTGTAGGGAGGCCATGTGTCGGGGTGGCTTGAGATGAATCGAACAGACGATGTGTCCTTCAGCACCGAGGAACCTTTTGTGATCAGTGACGTAAAGAACTTTATCGAGACAGTGTCCAGAGGTTTCCTGACGACTCCACATGAGTGCACTTTTGATCTTGTCAGATGTGTACTGTGTTTCATCAAGGAAGCCCATCACCGTGCCTGCTGCCAGAAAAGACTATTGCAGATCTTGTCGACACTGACCAGCTTCAGTGGAATTGACATTGACTGTCCCAAGATATTCTGTCGTCTGGCAAATGTTCTTTTGAATGGACTCCACAACCTAGAGAAAGACCAGCAGGAAAATGCAGTCTTTCTTCGGAACTCTGTAAAGAATGCCCGGTTGGCTGACTAATCGCTGAAGTTTGGTAGGTTCTTGCTTCTATGTCTGTTTGTTTGTTTGCATGAATGTTTCTGTGTTTGTTTGTTTACAGTGGAAAAGGTTTAACTATAATCCATTTTGTAAAGTCTAAAAGTGCAGCTCCTCGGCTTTCTATGAAGTGGCCACTAAACTCATACAATAATACATGTTAAGTCCGGCTAAAATTGGTATTTCAAAGCATTACAGTGCTTTAAACGATTTAAAATTCACTGTAAAATCTTATTATCCCTTCTATTGCTTTGAAGAAGTAATATTTGATCAATTTGTCCAATATAAAATATTGTTACTAAGAATGCAATGGCATCCGTTAGCGTGGTCCACTATACAGGGTGTCCCAAAAAAAGTTAACCCAATTTGAAAAAATTATA
The DNA here is from genome assembly GCA_006783055.1 of Trinorchestia longiramus. Taxonomy (NCBI): domain Eukaryota; kingdom Metazoa; phylum Arthropoda; class Malacostraca; order Amphipoda; family Talitridae; genus Trinorchestia; species Trinorchestia longiramus. The sequence goes on from VCRD01000479.1 coordinate 205,176, forward strand.
ATTAAAAAACTATTAAAGTTAGGAAAATTTGAAAAGTTGCATGTTGTTTGTCACTCCATCTGTAATGAAAATTTCATGAGAAAATTTGAAAGCGTATTTTTGCAGCATTATTTTTAATAAGAGGCACTGAAAACGTGTTTGTGCACAATATCTAAAATACACATTTTACAGTTAGACTGCTCCTTCCAAGGATTCTTTTTGTTGTATCATGGATACGATTTTGTATGAAATTTTCCATAAATACGGTATCGTCAAGTTTTAATGTCACTAATTTTATCCTTCAATGAGCCAACCTTCAAGATGCAACTTACAAAAGAACAAAGGATCTTCATAGTTGTGAATTTTTTGGATAGCAACAGTATTCAACATATTCAAGAATTATTTCAAGGGCGCTTCCCTGAAAGAAATTCTCCATCGAAGGTGATCATCTGGAAAAATGTCAGGAAGTACAAAACTGAAGGAACCAGCCTAAATCTAAACAAAGGTCGATCAGACCGCAAGATTACTGAACAAGCACCAGAAGATGTCGAAATTGTTCACCAAGCACTGTTAGCAAATCTAGACATTTCTTCAAGAAAGAATGGATTGGGCAAAAGTAAAAGCACATTCAACAGAACTGTAAAGTTAGAATTTAAATGACATCCTTACAAAATGTACGTGAGACATAAACTACTAGATACTGATCTTCCTCAGCGGCTAAATTTTGCTCAGTGGTTTCTGCAAAAAATGATCGATTCATTGAAGACATTGTGATTGGAGATGAGGTTGCGTTTCATCTAAATGGCAAAGTTAATAGCCATAATGTTCGCAGATATGCACCCAAGAACAATCCTCCTGACTTTAACTACGATGTTGAAATTTCTAGAGAAAAAGGTTCAATTTGGATGGGACTTTGTGGAAGCAGATGTCTTCTGAGTCCTTTTTTTACAACAACAATTTAAATGGATTGGGATACCTTGACCTAATAAATAATATGATAGTTCCAAGACTCCAAGAAACTCATGGAAATATAATTAATAGAACATGGTGGATCCAGGACGGTGCTCCTGTTCACAGAACTATTGCTTTAAGGGAAAGACTGAATGAGCTATTCGGAAATCGTATTATCTCCTTAAATCAGCGTATTGAGTGACCACCCAGATCCCCTGATTTGACTCCCTGTGATTTTTTCCTATGGGGACACTTAAAAAATAAAGTTTATAATTCCCCTCCAAGAGACATCGACGATCTGAAGCAAAGAATTGAACAGGAAGTGAATCTGCTTCGACCAAATAATGCTCTGATAAGAAGAGTTATGAATGCAATGAGAAACAGAATGCAACTGTGTACTGAAAGAAATGGAGGGCACATCTAAGGGAACTAAGGGAACAAATTTTTAAGTCTTTTTTGTTTGAAATTACATTTGCCTCTCATTAATAATAAATTGTTAAAAGCTGGTTAAAATATTATTTAGCACCTTTAAATTTGTATTTTAGATATTGTGCACCAACATGTTTTCAGTGTCCCTTATTAAAAATAGTGCTGCAAAAATATGCTTTCAAATTTTCTTATGAAATTTTCATCACAGAATTTTCATCACAGAATGGTTGACAAACGATAAGCAACTTTTCAAATTTTCCTAACTTTAATAGTTTTTAAATTATAATTATTTGAAATTGGGTTAACTTTTCTTTGGGACACCCTGTATGGCAGTGCACGTTCTGTTTATTTGGCTCCCACGGTAGTTATGCTTTAGAAAGAGTCACAGGCCAGATGCCGTTCGTTTATGATTCATTTACATCATAAGACTTTGCTTTCCTACTGATGTAACATTGTATTATTAGAGCATTGAATTTTTCATGATTTCTGTAAATAATGCTCAACCATTAATTAGCATGACAGAAACATTATATTCATATATTTAATAGACTAATGGAAGAAGAAGCTAACTAAAATCAATTCTGCACACAACAAGCCACTAGTATATGACTGGTTTAGATGCTTGTTACAAATATTTCGGTGGCTTTTTATGTGATCCTACAATAACTTTTATAAAAAATGTAATGGTAGTTTCCAGATGCAGCAATCCATTCTGAAATTAATTTTCCAGGAAAATGAAATACCTAAGCTTAGAGATGTGTTTACTATTATTTAAACAATTTTAGTATGAACATTTTTTATAAGATTTAACAGGAGCAGCCATCAAAGCAAAAAAGAAAACTGCATAAAAATTATCTTTCTTGCGACATCATGAGTTACGGACGTCGCTCGTGTGCTATGATTGGATGCCTTCTAGGCACATCACTGACACATCACGGCTTTTCATGACGTCCCTGTCCCCCTGATTTTGTCATGCCGGTTCTATGTTTACTTTACTGTGCTGCTGTTACTCATGTATCCGAGCACACTAAGCGACACCTAACTGTAACAAAAGAGCATCTGAATAAGTTTCAAACACGTTTTGTTTTCTTAAAGACACGAGCTGGTAGGTTACGCTCGTAGAATGCACTGTTTTAACCCTTCGAGACCTCTACGCTACACGATTGTACCATAAAAAACATTGTAGGAAATTAATTAAGCAAGCATAGGACCACAGAGACCTCTCAGTATTCCAGTGTGCCATTCTAGACTGCATATACTGCGACATTTAGCAACTAACCGTAACTGCGTCTTTACAGTCTAAATATGATAATATTGCTGATATTTTGCGAATTTGCTTTTGACGATCTTATAAACGATATCTTACGTATTTCTCGATGAATTTTTTATTTTTCGGCTTGTCTTATATTTTGAACACTTTTTTCAACAGGCCACAGAAAGCTGCGCTATATTATTTAAAAGGCCGCAGGTTCCCCACCCCCCTGTCTGGACTCTATGCCAAGACTCTGTGTCTACTGTACATGTATCTATTCTGTGTTTAGATTCTAAGTCTATATCCACGTCCAAATTCTGTGTTTAGATTCTATATCCAACTCATGTACAAATTCCATGTTTAGATTCGAGGTTCAAAATTCCACGTCCGGACTGTATTTTTGTAATTGGAAATGAGGAAACATCAATAAGTTCAACAAAGTGTCATTTGTAACTAATAATGGTAAAATTTATACTTATAGCAAAAGCCAAACAAAAATGGGAAAATGTACCGTCCACCACACGAACAAAAAAATTGTGCACAAATCGTGAGATAGAGAAATGAGGCAAATAGAAATACTTGTAATATTAACAAACACCAGTGTAATATGGTGAACTCATAGAAGATGCATGGCTGGGGAACAATCAAGCTGTACGTGAGCATGTAATTTGAAGGCAGTGCTGGTGGCAAAGTTTAGACGTACTTCTTGTATAGGACGCAACTTCAAGCGTACAAATGCTGCGTAATGTGCATCCGCGTCAGAACATGCGTAGCCTTGCATTCGTTAACACGCTTCCGTGCTTAAACCATTTCTTTTTTTAGTATATTCTTCGTTCTTCATGAAATCGGTTCATGAAATATTATCCAAGACGCAGAATTTTCTCGTACATAATTTTACTTTTCTCATAAAAGTGTCTGCCCTGTAAATCATTTCGACATTCTGGTGCATTTTCTACTTAGATTTAATTCTAATTTAATGGCAGATCCTACTGGGACACATGAAGTAAATTTCATATGTGCTTCAAGCCCATGTTTCCATGTATTAATTTTTCAGGAATACACTTGTCTACTTGGCAGACATGCAGAAGGAATTTTAGAAGTATGATCTTTGTAAAAATTCAGCATTTCATAATTGAAATAAATGTGGAGATTGCTTTAAATTATCATTACATACTGTTTTGAATATAGTGAAACATATCAGGAAATTATCACTTCTTAGAACGTTTCATTTAATGTAACATTTGAGTCGACATGGATACAGTTTTTACGTAAACTTTCTAGCTCCACGTACCCCAAATTTTGTGATTCAAACATCCCGTGAATGTTGAACGATTTTAATTGCTCTCCCTTATCTTTACTTCATTTGTACTTGCAAGCAGTCCTGTATCTGAGATCTCATTTTGACGATGATAACTACTTCAACTGGTCATTTATGTTTAACAAACATTCAATCAAAAAAAGGGTTCCGTGTCACAGGGGCGAAGACGCTGCCAGCTAAAAATTTCGTTTTCTATGGTACCGAGATCTCACAGCCGAGCTTGATTAAGCAGTTAACACACAAAATGAGATTAAGAATACACTTATCCATACATAATTATTTATGTTACGGAAATTTCATTTCTAAATTTGCATGACGATTACTCAAAACTGTTATTTTGGCATCTTCGCTCCTGTGGCACGCAGCTGCTCATATGAAGGCACGAGCACTAGACGTGATGACTGCGATAACACGGAGAGACGTTGTACTGAGTATTCTACAATTTCAAGTGCAGTGCTGTATTGAGTGAGTATTATGCAATACTGGGTGAACATTGTGCAATGTAGAGTGAGTATCACGCAATATTGGGTGAGTATTTTGCAATGTAGAGTGAGCATTGTGCAATATAGACTGAGTATTGTTGTGTACTCAATATTGTGTAATGTAGAGTAAATATTGTACAATACTGGGGGAATATTGTACAATCTAGAGTAAGTATTGTGCAATATTGAGAGATGATTATGTAATCTTAGGGGAGTTGTATGCAATGTAGAATGTGTATTGTGTAATTTTAGGTGAGGAGTTTGCAATCAAATGTGAGTATTGTACAACTTAATATGCATATCACAAAATACGAAGAAACATTTCTCACTACAATGCTGTACGGGATCTATGGAAGTCAGGGCTGCACACTCAGCATAACAGGGACAAGATGCAGGCTGTCAGTGAAGTGGTGCTCAGCATAACAGGGACAAGATGCAGGCTGTCAGTGAAGTGGTGCTTTTACTGAGAATTTATTTGCCGTATTGCCTTACTGACCAGGAAATTTCAAGAAGAAAACAAAGCTTGCATCATGAAAACATTTCTTAATTATGATGAAGTCTATTTTCGACGACTGCTCATCACTGGCAACTAAGTGGGAAAGGATTATTCCAAGCCCCTTCATTCCAAGCCCCTTCATTCCAAGTCTCTTCATTCCAAGCCCCTTCATTCCAAGCCCCTTCATTCCAAGTCTCTTCATTCCAAGCCCCTTCATTCCAAGCCTCTTCATTCCAAGCCCCTTCATTCCAAGTCTCTTCATTCCAAGTCCCTTCATTCCAAATCCCTTCATTCCAAGCCCCTTCATTCCAAGCCCCTTCATTCCAAGCCTCTTCATTCCAAGCCCCTTCATTCTCATTCAAAACAGGTTTTTGTAAGCATTCCATGAGATGTGTAGTTTGCTGAGGACAGCATAGGATCACAGTCGCCAAACTTGCCGTCAAACAGCCGGAAGAAACGATGACTTTGTCTGAATTATAAGGAAACTTCGTAGACTTGGTCTCGTTCATACGCCGCTATGCTGGGGGGAGGGAGGATTGTGAGTGACCACGGGCTCAACTCGTCTTTTTTTATCGTGTGACTTGAGGAATGATGGCCGGAAACAGAACCTTTCTCCCTGTTTCTCCTATGTTTAATCTGTATTCTCTCCGGTCGAAAACAGTTGGTAAAGTCAGGAAAATATTCCAGCATTATTGTTGTTTTTAAAAATATTCGAGAAATTAATTCTTTATCTTGGATTCTTGCTCTTTTTTAAATCCTAATGTAACGTCAGAAGCATAATCAATGGGTTCAATTTTTAAACTTTTTCCCTCGGCACTAACCGTTTCCATCCAACATCAAAAGATACATGCACTGACTGTTTCCGAACAGAGAGAGTATCGAGCGCGTCTGCTCGAATTATCAAGTCAGGCAGACCAAACCTATGATATTGCATTGTCTTGGTATCCTAGATGCTCAAAACACATCACTTTGCCCTTATTTTCAAATTTTCGTTTGAACGCATCAGGTTAAAGCGAGAATTCCTTCTACATTTATTTGTAAAGTCTAGCTCTAGAATATCCTGTTTGCTAGAAACCGTTCTGGTAAATGTAGACGATAGATTTGTTGTTTGTGTAAAAAGCGCGTAAATTATTTCATAAAGTAAACACTTCACAACCTCAAATTTCACGTTTGTATAACAAACATGCAATTGCTACTATAAGTGAAAACTTCCTTCATTTAAATCTGACAACTTCATTTTCTTTAATTTTGCCAAAATTTCAATGATGTATAGTAGAGTGCTGAGTATGCCTCCGAAGACGTGCTGTTCCCATTATGTGCCTAGATTACAGTTCTTCACTAAATTATCTGGGCAACTAGTGATGCGGTAAATGTAGATTGCTGTTCATGTTTTCTACTTGTTCTAAAGTTTTTTCTTCTAAAATTCAGTAAAACACGTTTCAAATTCAAACCATGAGGTGTAGGACATGTGAGTCCCACGGTTACATATCGATAAATTATAATGATTTTGAAGAAATGGATAAACGATACGGTTCATTCTTCCTCTGCATTGCACAATATCCCTCTATCTCCATATACTAGTAGATCCACACGTAAAAATTCACATGTTTTTTATGAGTTTTTTCGTTTAATTTGCCAGTGGACGCGGGTTTTCAGAAGGAGTTTTCACATTGACGGATGTGTCTTTGACACCCACAATACAATGCTTACAATACATGTATACCCTACCGAATTTTTACCTATCTAAATCCTTAAGAGCGTGACAGAGAGACAGACCAAGCAAGCAAGCAAGCAAGCAACAAACTATGTATCATTATCTAATCTAATATTAAGAATGACCGTCGTGTGTTTATAAATTTATTTATTATATATATATATATTTATTTATTTATTTATTTATATGTTTCGTGTCACTTTCAAAAAAATTAGAGAGATCCAGAGTTTTATATATGTACTTGAGTCCGTATGTATATCGTGGATACAGAGTTCGGCGGGGTATTGCCCTATGATTCGGGTACATTGTACCTGAATATGACACGAATTGCAGTCAATTGCAGCAGTAGAAAACTAAGTGTCTTAGTTTTCACTAAGAATGTTGTCATTAAAGAAATACTCACTTAAAACGTTTGTCTTTTGTTAATATATATAAAACTAAATATATTGCATTGCGCTCTTATATGTAATTCCATTTAATATCTTTCCAACAGTATTTGCCATCATTTTTTTATGGCACGGGTATTTTCACAAAATCTCTGCAGTCATTTTTGACGGCTGGGTACACTAGTCTAAATATATAATCACTATGTATCTCCATCTCTTTCGCTCTGTATTTGTGTGTCCATCCCATTACTTCCTATCTATTACTGAAGAAAAATTATTAAACTGAAATCAGAACGGGTATGCATGTATTACAAGCATTGTATCGTGGATACCAAAGGCGCTGGATCACCATAAAACACTCTATTTTTTCCATTATTAGCTTTCTTCTTCTACACGGCCATGTTATTGGTAAATAAAATAAAAAATGAAAATTCTGTATACATTCATGAGAAATAATCAGATTCTGATAATACCACGGGTTAAAGTGAAAAATACATTTTATTTCATAGATCCTTAATTTTATCCCTTTTAAACCAAGAAATTTCAACGGGTACTATCTGAGCAATGTTATCATTGGATAAGATACAGAAGGAAAATTCTGTATATATTAATGAAAAATAATCATTTAAAACACAATAATTCGTCGTCAATCTTTAATACGTTCACCTTTATAATAATTTGAAATTGTTCAAATCTAAATCGTTTAATTTCCACGGGAACTATTTAGTAATACATAATACCTATTTCACATTGCACAATACCAATTTTTCAATCTCATTGCACAAGACTCACTCTAATAACACAATGCATATTGCACATTTAATAATCCTTGCACATTACACAATACTCACTACACAATACTCACTGAACACTGCACTCACTGCACAATACTCACTGCACTCTGCCCAATACTCACTGCACTCTGCCCAATACTCACTGCACTCTGCCCAATACTCACTGCACTCTGCACATTACTCACTGCACTCTGCACAATACTCATTGCACGCTGCACAATACACACTGCACGCTGCACCATACTCACTGCACGCTGTACAATACTCACTGCACGCTGCACAATACTGCAATACAATAATCAATACCGCCTTTCGATACAACCATAAATTACGCTCGGTGTCAGCTCTGGTCTCCGCATGAGCACCAGCGACACTTTATTGATTTCACCAGACCTGCCCGTCCCTCCACCCTCCTCCACCACTCCCATCCACCCTCCCTCCTCTCCCCCTCCTTCTCTTACTGTTCTTCCTGGACGTGTTTTGCAGGATTTGCTCAGACTTGATGTTTGTGTCGTGTTGATGTCGGCCAGGAGACGTGTGTTACATTGTTGCGTGTGTCACATGTGCAGTGAGGGAAGTGTGGCGTGGTGAGGGAAGTGTGGCGTGGTGAGGGAAGTGTGGCGTGGTGAGGGAAGTGTGGCGTGGTGAGGGAAGTGTGGCGGTGGTGAGGGAAGTGTGGCGTGGTGAGGAAAGTGTGGCGTGGTGTTCTGCAACACAAGCGTAAGTGAGGGTGATGTACAGTCCAGAGAGAGGGCAGTGAGTGAGGGCAGTGAGAGAGAGAGGAGTGCGAGAGGGGAATGAGAGAGGGGAGTGAGTGAGGGGAGTGAGGGAGCCTTTGTGTCTACCTGTTGATCTGTTTGCGAGGAACCCTACCGCCCTCTCCCTTCTCCCATCTTCCCTCTCCCATTTCCCCTTTCCTCCCTTTTCTTCTTCGTCTTTACTTCTATACCTTCTTCTCTCCCATCCTTTCTCTCTCTTTACACGTGTTTCCTTATTCTTTCCTTCACTGATATGTCTATGATATTTCTGATTTTTCATTTCTCCATGCTTTCTTTTTTGTACTGTTTTCTGTATACTCATTTTTTCTCCTGATGTTTACTCGTGTTTTTCCTTCGTTAATATTCCTCACTTGTTGAGTCATTCGCAAGCTAAACTGTTTCCGGTCTACTTCCTGTTTACCCTTGACAACAGTCACCTGTTGGTGACTCCAGACTGTTGGTGACTCCAGACTGTTGGTGACTCCAGAGTGTTGGTGACTCCAGACTGTTGGTGACTCCAGACTGTTATAAACTCCAGAGTGTTGATGACTTCTGACTGTTGGTGACTCCAGACTGTTGGTGACTCCAGACTGTTGGTGGCTCCAGACTGTTGGTGACTCCAGACTGTTGGTGTCTCCAGACTGTTGGTTACTCCAGACTGTTGGTGACTCCAGAGTGTTGGTGACTCCAGAGTGTTGGTGACTCTAAATTGTTATTGTGGCAATATAGAAATGAAAGCCTATTTATTAATATTTATTAAATGCTTGGTTTATGACGAGTTCTTTTCTTTTCTCATAAATTACGTAAATCTTGGTTTCAAAAGCATGCTTTTCTGCATGCTGCTTCTTTTCCTTTATTTCTAATTAATATTTGAAAACAACATAGTTAATTAAATGCAAGAAAAAATGACACCATCGCCTTCTGAGGGCCCTAAACCTCCACATGAATAAAATGATTAAAAAGTTACTATTTTCCAATGGCAGACGTGAAAAAGGATAATAAATACACACAGAAAAATAACCATGTCTTATTCTAATGGTCATGGAAATAACAATAGAAGCAATCTACTGCCTTCTGGCAGATGAGCTGTAATATTGCACCCTATTAAAATAAATTGATCGCATTTCCAACTGTTAAATAGTTAGGTACGGCACTGAACAAACAAGACTCAATGAAACATTCACATCGAAATACGAGACTTTACCCGATCGTTGACTCATTTGTCTTGAATAACATCACCTTAACACTTGCAATCTACACTGTAGTTTCAACACTGGTGGAGAGGATATAACCATTTAACACTCGCAAATAACACCTTAACAATACCATTATTTTTTCCATTACGGTACCAATAATTTTAATTGCATTTCTCACGAGTAACTGGCCACTCCGATTTTCGGTGCGGCATGTCTTCCCTACTCTATTAGCCACCCAGGTGTTTTGTTGTTACACACTTAAATATTCCGTCAACGCGCACGTTTAAGTACACATGTGAGACCTACTGTCGTTCATTGGCATGATGATTTTAATTTAATTCCCCTTGAATCACATATATTCCTCCTCAGCTCATGCCCTAGGCGTCAAGTCACCTACATGCAGAGATAGGCTTGCACACACCTAGCCTTGCAAGATCCTAGCTCCCAGTCCCCACTCCCCAGTCCCCCTGCTCTATGCGTTCCCAACGTTTTATACAAGCTTACTATTTTTGTTTTTTATTTGTTTCTTTTACTTCTTGTCGTAGGGCGGCCTTTCCAACCGACCGTGTTGCTTGTTGTGTCTACGCTTTGCTTTGTTTATACGGGTGGTTGCGACGGCGTTCGACTCTGTGTTGATATTTTCGTCTAATATACATGATACATTCACCTGATACCTACCCACGTACACTTATGCATATATATCGCACACGTGCACTTACATGTCATCACATTAGTGACTTCAGATTGTTGGTGGCTCCACACTCCAGACCCTTTTCATGGAGTCTAGATGGTTATTATGTCATTAAACATGACCATATAACAGTTATTTTATCGTAGTAAACTACACCCAACACTGATTGCTTTACCTCCCCACAACTGATGTCCCTGTAATTCAACATGTTTTTATTTCAACTTACAATACCCCGACAGGACTACTGCAACACATGCAACTGGCAAATACCGCATACAAACTAATTATAATTATTGTAATTAGGATATTACTATTGCTGTTACATTGTGGGATTAAAGTTTAGGCTCCTGAACAGTGGGGGTATACGTTCATGCCATGGTTTCATTGCCTTGTTTATACGAGCTACTCTTTGCGTTCTACGTAGAATACAAGACTTTAAACTTTACCTTAGAAACACTTGGAAATCAGAGGTTTCGGTGCAGTGTTAGTGTAGTGTTGGTGGAGTGTTGGTGCAGTGTTAGTGTAGTGTCGGTGCAGTGTTGCTGCAGTGTCAATGCAGTATTGCTGCAGTGTCAATGCAGTATTGGTGCAGTGTTGGTGCAGTGTTGCTACAGTTTCGAGTAATTGGTCGCAGTTCAACGTCAATGTGAGAAACAATGCCATGGTTTATATTTCTAAACTGCAGCAGATCATTAAATTAAATCTAACGCGGTCATGTCGTGTTTATGAATACATACGAGTGTATCTCGTAAACTATTATAATAGAACTAGCGAGCTCATTTTGACGAAAATTATTAATAAGATCATCAGCACCCACCCATCTTAAGTCATGGCTTTAAGGCAGTAGTTGTTGGAATTACTAGATAAATAATATGTACCTACATGTATACAAAATCATGTGAAATGAAAACTTAACAGATGCCTATCAAACGCAGTCCCGTACACTGATTTGGTTCTTGTAATTGGAATGAAATTCGAGACAGAAAATGAAAATATCTACTTATAGAATTAACATTGTATCTCCATTTCTCTCTTTCAATCTCTCTGTCTTTCTATTTGTGTGAATAGAGACAGAACTGAAATCAGTATTGGTATACATGTATTATAAGCATTATATTGTGTATACCAAAGCGCCAGATTACTATAATGTACGCCATTATTTCTTGTTATTACCCTTCTTTTAATACACATATTTCGTGGTAAATCATTGATATATTCGTTTTTATAATACTCTAATTTTAAATTGGTCAAATCTAAATCGTGGAATTCCCACCGGAACTATCTACTCATTTAAGCATTACTAAGTTTTCATTAATTACTTAGAACAGCAATTACAAACTAAACATCCCTTACTAATTGTGGAAAATCATTTACAACTGAGAGCAAAACGTGTTTAATAATATTTAATACAATATTCTGAAAGAATTTTAAGAAGAACATTTTTTTCCTGTAGCCTTGGTATTGACTCTTGTGCTGCTAAAGATGATCTTATTTCTGTTTGGTCAATAATATAACTTCTGTTGACAGTACTTCATTTGTTTGCATGCTGCTCTGCCAAGTTTTCCTCAACAGAAGTCAAGCAAACCTAGAAAAAATACACGTTTGTACAAGAGGACGTCAGCAGTACATTTTCTCTCCAGAAATTCTATACAAGAACGGGAGGTCACAAACATTATACGAATATAAAAATGAATATTCTGCAGAGCATTAGTGTCACACTCGATGACGTGGCTTGCTTGGGGTCAGCCGAGCTGTCTGTGCTGAAATGTTTTGACTTCAGCGCATCCTGAAAGTCGACGATCAACATAAAATAACGGTGAAAATAGTCTAAAAATCTCTTCTTCCAGAGTCAATTTTACCCCTGGAAGGTTATGCAAATTATTCTCAAAAAAAGGCACAAAAAGTGAACGTCCCTAAATTAACATTCAATGAGCATTTTAGTGTCACTGGGAGTCGTTCTGAACAGGGGAGGTGCATGTAACACGCGTCAACATTTGTATTCAGGCAACACACGCGCCATGTTGTGCGCATTTGAATGACTACAAAGTCAGCTTTCGTATATAATGGCATCCTAGCTGCCGTTTAGTGCATACATACACACTCTTACAGAGGGTTGCAACGCGCACGAGTGTACCCCAGAGGGAAGACATGATGTAGCATGAAACAGGCAACACCCCGTTATGACCAACAATAAACAGAAAAAGAATTTTTTAGGAGTATGGGTCGCTATTCCCGTGTACCGAGACTTCGGTCACAAAAGGGTCGTTACAGAAAGCACTTGTGCTTTCCTCATTGTTCGATGCCGCACATAAAAGACAACTGGGAGAGTCACGTTTTTTATCCCACCCGTGTCCACTACAGAACGCAAAATATCGAGACGGTATAGATGTGAAAGTATGCCCGTTATCTGGTTTGTAGAAACAGGTGCGTTAGAAAAATATCTCATGAAAAGGAACACTTGAACAATTGGGTTATCAATGAATAGTTACTAAGTATATTGTTGCAATTGCCAGGCAGTTGTCATTTAGCACGCTGACAGTGGGGTACCGCGTTGCTATATAGCACGCTGATTGTGGGGTACCGCGTTGTCATTTAGCAAGCTGACAGTGGGGTACCGCGTTGCTATATAGCACGCTGATTGTGAAGTACCGTGTTTCTATTTAGCAAGTTGACATTGGGGTACCTCGTTGCCATTTAGCGCGCTGGCAGTGGGGTACCGTGTTGCCATTTAGCTAACTGCCACAAGGGTACCACATTTTCAACCCCTTCAGTTAAAAATATTCTGATGAATTTTGAAGTATTCAGAAATGATTGCGTTGTTAGGTAGGTCACAAGAATAGGCTGATCAAAACTGAATAATGCAACTCGCCTTGCGTCCTACTCTGCATTGTTAAGTGCCTTTGTTTATTTCTGCGTCCCTGTCTCTTTGCCTCTCCTCCTGCCTCTTATCTCGTATTCCTCTAGTCCTCCATCTCATTTCCCTTCCTTTCTTCATCGTGATGTTACCTTAGAATTAATTCCTTTGGTCCACCGTTACCTCTCTGCACCCCAAGCCCCCGGCGTCCCTTTCCTCAATGCCCCTTCCTCCCTATCCCACCACCCCATTACCTCCTTGCACATTAAGCCCCCTGGTCTCCCTACCCCTCTAGCCCCCTACCTCCTACCTTCTGACCCCTTTGACCCCAGGGGGAACAGGTGAGCACTCTCACCCCATCTTCCTCTCGACACGACCTTCGGACTAATCATCCTGCTCTCTGCCAACCAATCTCTGATTGCTCACCTCTCTGGGCTGTCGGGAGCCTGGGTTTATTATCATCGTCCTCAGCCTGAACATTCGTCGTGTGGGCTGTCGTCTTCTGGACTGCAGTCTCTAGGGCTGTCGTCTTCTGGACTGCAGTCTCTAGGGCTGTCGTCTCCTGGACTGCAGTCTCTAGGGCTGTCGTCTTCTGGACTGCAGGCTTTAGGGCTGTCGTCTTCTGGACTGCAGCTTTCTAGGCTGTCGTTTTCTGAGCTGCAGTTTTCTAGGCTGTCGTCTTCTGGGCTATCGAGAGTCCTCTACCAGAACATTCGTCATTTTCACGGACAGGAAAGAGTTAGGGATCGTCACATCCCTCACGATGTACAGTTAACAAATTTTTCTATTTCCCTCTGCTTGTACCCTCATCATAACCTCTCCCCCTACTTTGCCCTCTCAGTCTGGTTTCCATGAATTTTGATTTCTATAAAATATTCCAATAATTTGAATAGGCTACGCTGCCAAAAATCACACTCCTCTGATCACCCAAGCGTTGATCTTCGAACCCATGATACTCAGCTGATCATTCGCTCGTTTTTCGTATCTGCACTGACCATAAATTTAGTGAACCTCCATAAAATGGTCATATACGATGTTTGTCTTAAACGTATCTAACCTTTGACCAGAACAAATACATTATTCACATGACGAGTTTGGGACGCTAATCCCCTTCAAAGTAGATCCCTTGCGCTTTACCACACTTAGCCCACCGTTCCTTTCACAGCCGAAAACACTTCTGGAAAGCTTCAGTTTAAATGGTGTTCAACTCCGCTGTTGTGTTCTGCATTGTCTTTTCTCAATTCTCAAAACGGGATTCTTTCAATGGCGTCTTCAATCGGTAAAAACTACATAAGTTACAAGAAGGAGCCATATGTCTGGTGAGGAGAAAAGTTGGCGAAGGACTGGAATTTTATGTTTCGCCAAGAAAACCTGAATCGTGTGCGATGTTCGGCTGACAGAAGCTTTGGTACAAATTTTACAGCCACTGTGCACAAGTGATCACGAAAAACTGTATACGCCGAATGTTTACTGAAGCCAAGTTCTTCGGCAAGCACTCGTTATGTCAAACAGCGATCTCCATTATCAAATTTTTTGTCCTCACAACAATAGCTACATTCCGAGCTGTTTGTGGCTTCCCAGAACGCTGATCACTCTGTGCTGATGTGCGGCCGCTTTTGAATCGGCTGAATCACTTTTTAATTTGGGTTTCTCCATAGCTATCTCTCCAAACACCAACTGAATCACCAAGCTTTCGACACAATTTTATGTAGTACCTATGCTCAACTTTTTCAATCATCTCGAAAGAAATCAAAATCCGGCGAACTCTTATAACAGCACCTCATTCGGCGGTTAGCGGACTACGACGAGCACACTATGAGAAAAAATGTAAGCATGTGATTTAGGCTGTCTCCTTCCACTGTGCACGGTGGCGCTACCTTTGCGTCACTACTATGCGCGGGAAAATTGAAGGTCTGATACTTTTTAAACAGACTTCGTGCATTTATATATTTCATTGACTACGTCCCAATCCCGCTTCTGCCTAGTTTGGTCTTTTACTGATTCATTTGTTAATATACCTTGGCTTTGGAGGACTTTGTTTTTCCCTGTTTTGTCTATTCCTTTCCTATTATTCCTTACAACTGTCATTTTTTTCAATAAATCTTGCAGCTACTTCTTTCCCGTCCTACAAGCGCTTTCTATAGTGTTACTGTACAAATATACCTTCTAATTTGTTGTTCTACTTTCGTTATCTCAGGTACTTCACGCTCCCATAATCATAGGGACTTTTCCATTACATCTCTGTTTATGATTCTACATTGGCACCTTTTCCATCAAATCTCTCTTCAGTGATCTCATCTCTTCACTGATATCTCTTTACTGATCTCATTTTCCACTGATCTCATCTCCACTGATCTCATCTTTTCACTGACTTCATTCTCCAATCATCTCTGACCTCATTATTCTATTTCCAATAGCATTGCTTCTCATCCATTCACTTTCCTCTCCTCTGAGTCACTTTTTTGAGATACTTGTTTCCGTTGACCTCAATTCTCATCTCGTTTCCTTTCCTACTAACATTAACCCTCTTTCCATGGAGCCCCTAACCTGAGCATCTCCCATCTCCTCCTTCTCCAGCATCTCCATGACGACGCTTGCGTTCACTGCATCTTGTCTGTAGTGAGTTAATGAGCCCAATAGGAAGAAACTAGCGCTCCTTGATATACGATAACTTATAATTATGAATCATATAGAACTTGACAGCGTCTCCATTTGATCCCGTCGTGTGATGTTGTGTTTCTAGTGCGTAGCTTAGTTCAAGATTATGTCTCGTAAAGACACGTGTACACCCAACGCCTAGACTCGACTTTAAACTAATACAATAATTCATTATTTTAGTACAATGCAGGTAGCATCAGTACATCTCATCCAAACGGACGAAATGTGAATTAAATTGCGTCAAATGCTACTGGAACAGTTCTTCTTATGAATTTTAGTTTGTATGGAAACGACGGTTTAGGGTTATATGTATGTAGAATAAAACTGTCATCTGGAAATGAAATAGTCATACAGGAATTTTATACAGCTACTAGAACTGTTTATCTCACTATCCCCGTGGTGAAGTTTAGACTTGCAATGTTGCATGATTATGTTTTATGACTGTTGCTTCAGGTTGTAATACAATGCTCCCAACCAATTCAAAAAACTAATTTCTGCTTGTCACTTACAACATCTGTGAATACTCACTTCCCAAAAATATTCTTTTATGAGGTCTTTGAGTCAATGGTTAATGTATGTTCACACTGACGGCAGAGTCAATAGTTAATGTAAGTTCAGATTGACAGTAGTCAATGGATAATGTTACACAGACAGTAGTCAATTGTTAATGTATTTTCACACTGTCAGTAGGGAATTAGAATTCGAATAGAGAATTTTGACCCAAACAATTTCATCATTCATTACAGTGTTTTATAATGAACCAAGATATTGATCTAAAACATTTTACATTCATTTCTAATTGTTAGAAGTTTACGTTTTCCAAGAATCTGGAAGTATTTTCCCCAGAACAAAGACTGAGCAGACAGTGGACTACTGGCCACACATAGTGCGAGATGTTGTCAGCTGTGAGAGGAAGAGCTTGTTAAGTTAATGCTCCTAATTCAAACACTGATTGTATGATTGTTGACAAATTTAAAACACAAAGTAAAAGCAACAGGGCATGAGGAACTAACTTAAAAGAAGTAAGAACCATGAGCCCAAACAATGTGCTTAATTCATCGAAGGAATTTATTTTGTAATTTCTTATACAATTGAAGTATAGATTTTTTGCTGAAAATTGCAATGTAGTTCATTGAACCAGTAAATTATTATTTTAATTTGAGATCATTCAGGTTCAGGAAAAACTTTAAAGTTTCATTCGAACACTGTTTTCTTTCCAAAAAGCAAAAATTAATTTGTTTCAATACAAACAACAAAACCATGCCGACACTTCATATAAAAAAGTAACAACTGATTTGTTTGAATAAAAATTACAAAACAACGGTGACACCTTATAGTGAAAACTTGACTTGCCTGAATTTGCAGCATGTAGTTGTTGAAGGTCAACTAATTCAGAAAATTCAAATCCTCACTTAATAAGTGTACATATGGTGAAGGATAATTGAACGAGCGTAAACTGTAATTTGAGAGTTTTTAGCTGAAGAGCAACAATTTGGCATATTATTTCTCCTTTATCGTGTATTATCATTGATTTTATTTATTTTCCGCTCCTTAAATGAAGGTTTCTTATGTTCTAAGTGTCATTGTAGTCTTAAAAATTCTTTACAAGTGGATATTACGGTACAGTAATTCCTGCTCTGAGACGCTACTCAAAGAACTATAAAACAAAGGAAAAGTCCACAAAATAAGGAATTGAACTGCAAAAATATCAATTTCTTATCCAACACACTCAGCCGAAGTGTTATTTTCGCTGTAGAAGGTGGGGCAATAAAATCACAACTCTGATATAAACAGTTCTTAGATTGAAACTCAAGCCGA
>VCRD01000479.1:223265-234120 GCA_006783055.1 Trinorchestia longiramus
ATGCACTTCTTATACTTTGTTTCATCCAGACACAGTGAGGACAACTCTACTTGAAAATAAGTAGCCAAGACGCCATGTAGTTAAAGTACCTACTGATCCGTATCATGGTATAGGGCTCAAAGTTATTAGATTTATTCATTTAATAACTACACCAGGTCTAATTGGTAGTTTTATTTTCATTGCAGTGGGAAGTTCTTTTTAGTCTGATGGATAACTCTATCATTATTTTCTCGAAAGAAGCTGGAAATTATGGCTCACTCGGAGAAAAGGCAGTAATAATAATTACCGTCTGACAAGCTTTTATGAACAAACCCCTCTACAAAACAACAATACAAACTATTCCTTAGATATTCATCCCCTTACAGTTTTCCCTCCAAGTCTATTTATGATCTTGCGATGGCAGTGATTTACTCGGAAACATAATAGCAATAATTATAACTTTTCGATGAGAGCATTGCAAGTAGAAGCAACAGTACAGCAAGACAAGTTTGTATCAGGAACAGATCAGGAAGTTGTCGGACAGAGCAGCCAGTCCAGCAACGCCAAACTTCCGTCATAATGAGGGAATACTGATATGAAGCAGCGAGATGCGTGCGCTGTCTTGAGGCGCTGTGTTTGGTCTAGTTAGTGCCCTCACATGACTCTAGTTCAGAACCTGTGTGGTTCACTTTGTGTGGCTGCTGCTCTGACTGTAGCTGTAGTACATGCCCTGACTGTGGCTGTAGTTCATGTCCTGACTGTGGCTGTAGCTCATGTCTTGACTGTGGCTGCAGTTCATGCCCTGACTGTGGCTGTAGTTCATGCCCTGACTGTGGCTGTAGTTCATGCCCTGACTGTGGCTGTAGTTCATGTCCTGACTGTGGCTGTAGTTCATGCCCTGACTGTGGCTGTAGTTCATGCCCTGACTGTGACTTTACTCAGACTGTGAGGCTTTCATGGTGATATTATATGAACGGAATTAACCAAGTAGGAGCGCCCAGTACAAATGGGTTGGTGATAACAACTCATAGATTATAAATACACTTGCATTGACAACATATATTCTCAGTACTTATTTCGATTTCAAAAGGAATAATATGTCCCTTTTAACTTAATGGTTTGATAAAATTGTTACACTCATGGCAGAAAAAATTATTTGTCATAATGACAAAACGATTGCCAATGTCAACGTTCAACTTGTTCTGCAAGAGAAAATAGTTCTGTGAATGAAAACGAACATATCAAGAAAAACTCACTATTCTAATTTTATATTCTAAAAACGATCGGAGTTTTGGTCCGTTGATTTTCACTTTGTCTGTCTGATGTGTTTGTCCGTCGATTTCCACTTTGTCTGTGCAATGTGTTTATTTGTCTCATTCCTCGAGTTTTGTATTCAATTTCTGCATCGAGAGACTTGCGTCTTGAAAAAACAATCACGAGTCCAATGCTTACAGTAGCTAATTAGCGAGAGCGACGACGAGAACTAAACACGTATTGACTCGCTGCTTCAAACAGATATTGGAACACGAGCAGGACAGCAAACAGTCTCATTAACAGAACAGCAAACAGTGTTTGAGCAGCAGTGACCAGGCTTACAATCCGTCTGCTCTGAAGCCCGATGAAAGCAGTCAACAAACGTTCAGAGAGCGCATTTCAGCCAATGAAACAACTCTGTGAGGAGACCAAAGCTGCTGCATGTATAAAGACAGCTTTCCGAGGGTGTCTGCTTAACAATACATGGTAAACTAGTTGTCAAATGTTCTGCTAGAGCTTGAAACAAGTCGCTGCTTCATTATTGACTCTCAGAGTTACTCAGTTGGAGTCTTGTGTCAGGTGGAAAGTAACTCCCAGAGTTGCTCAGTTGAAGTCTTGTGTCAGGTGGAAAGAAATGTTTATGAAACATTCCCATTGCTCTATGAGAGTTGGTAACAACTGACCCCAACAGTTTAAACTGTCAGTTGATGATGTCTGCAACAGTTAGTCTGAATTGTATAGAACAGTTTGGCTTTGCTAGAACTGGTGACACCAGAACAGTTTTAAAACTGTCAGTTAACTAGTTCCGTGAGAACTGATGACAGCTCAATTGCTTGTTCAAACTGCCAGCCTGCCACAGCAGGAGAAGCAGGAGTGACTTCCGGCAAGACAGGAGCAGATTTCTAGAAGGCAGGAGCAATTTCTTGCACTACATGTGCGACTTGCTGCAGCGTAAGAGCGGCTTCCTGCAATGCAAGAGCGACTTTTTACAATGCAAGAGCGATTTCCTGCAACACAAGAGCGACTTCCTGACCGTAAGAGTGATTTCCTGCAATATAAGAGCGACTTCCAACAGCGTAAGAGCGACTTTTTGCTGTACAAGAACGACTTTCTGCAATACACAAGCGACTGCCTGCAGTGCAAGAGCAACTTCCTTCCATACAAGAGCAGTTTCCTGCAATACAAGAGCGACTTCCTGCAATACAAGAGCAACTTCATGCAACACAAGAGCGACTTCCTGTAATACAAGTGCGACTTTCTACAATACAAGAACAACTTCCTGCAGTTAAATAACTACTTTCTGCAGTGCAAGAGCACTTCTTGCAATACAATAACTACTTCCTACAGTGCAAGAACGACTTCCTGCAACCAGAGTAGTCGCTCCAGTGACGATGACGGAGTGCTGCCACGAGGCAGTAGACGTGGTCGTCTGGGTGCCTCGTTACGCCTTTTTTTATTGAACTTTTTTATTCTAGAGCAGCCTTTCAGAAGACGCAAAAACGGCCTGGAATTGCACTCCTAACAAATGACTTGGCCGCTGCCTAGGCGCAACACAACCTCGTCTCAAGCTGAAGCTCACCTTGCAGTGGTCTGTGTGACGTGTGGGGTGGACGTGTGGGGTGGACGTGTAAGGTGGACGTGTGGGGTGGACGTGTGGGGTGGACGTGTGGGGTGGACGTGTAAGGTGGACGTGTGGGGTGGACGTGTGGGGTGGACGTGTGGGGTGGACGTACTGACTAACTGGACTAAGATCTCTTTGCTTACAGAAAACAATCATTCTTTTGCTTGATGAAAACGGACATTTCAGGCACAATTTTGACCATTATCAACCCCCTCTCGAGTGATCCAAGTCTGATTATCTCATCAACGTTCACCTGTATACCGTTCTCCCAACAAATTGTCGTTTAATTCCATTTGTTTTGCTTCAAGAACAACTTCTCCAAAATTTCCTCATTTCAAATGAGATTCTGAGTATATTTTTTATTGCTCTGTCATATTGGCAATTTTTCTTCCGTTTTCATGCGTCATGGTAGTTATGATATATTCATAGGTTTGCATATTCCAGGCGATGTATGAAGTATACATATGTATGAGGAGCGTGTATCACACGAGGAATACGCAGTCGTGATACTCTCAAGCTGAAGGTGTCAAGTGTTGAGCGGTTAACCGAAAGGCAAGCTCGAGGGAAGGGAAAACATAAACGAGCGCCTGCACTTCAGAATGGTCCAAGGTGGTTAGTTGTGTAGCTAAAAGAAGTGTCAAGCAAGAAGAGATTTATGGGTACGCACCGTGTGGCTCAAGAATCATGCAGTCGTGAAACGCTCAAGCTGATTGAAAAGTGAGTGGGGTATATCAGAGACGGTTAGAAACCTATTTCAAACCATTAGACAAATAGGGAGATTGGAAAAGGAAACAAAAAGATACGTGGGAGGAGCAAGGCTCATAGAGAAGCGGTAGTAAGGATAGATGCGGGACTAGGACTTGAGAACTAGGTGTCGGCGACGATGTAGTCTGTTGGGACTAGAGCGACAAATAGGTCTAGGGCATAAAGAGATTTAGGGGCACCGTGATAAGAGGGAAAATCAGCGGCATCTCTAAGGTGTTATATTGTGAGTGTTAAACATTGTAGCCCATCATCAACAACAAATCTCCAGTTTAATGGACAAGTTCTAATATTGATATTGTCTATGTGATCGAGGTTAGTGACAAGGTAGATTTCGTAAGTTGTGAACGCCCATTGATTTAACGAAATTGTTCTGTATGCACACTCATTTATTCAACTATTAGGTATGCAATTGATCCATTAATAATGTACTGTTTAATAGTACATCATGTTGTGGTTTATATGCCAAACTGTAGTAAATAACATACATTTCCCATCCCGTAATGTTTAGAATAACATGTATTAAATCTTTTGTGTGTATAATTGTCCTCTCTATAGTCATTGAAAAGAGGTACTGGGAACACCTTTTACCATGTCATGTATTTAGTGGATTAGAGTCCCTCTAGTGCGATTGCGTATGTTGTTGCATTTAATTTATTATGTTATTTACAATTATTAATTGAAATATAACGGAAGGACAGCATGCAGAAAAACCATGCGTTGAAACAAAGATTACGTAAATAATGAGAGAAAAAAGAACTCATCAACAATCAATCATTATGCAATATATCAATATGTAATTAAAAGTAGGCGAGGAAGTTTTTCCTTTTTTAAAATGCATTAAATAAATCATTAATAATGAATAGACATTATTCACCCACACGTATCGCCACACATGCACTCGAGGAGTTCCTTCTTGAACGATATCTCTCTCAGAACTCAATGTGTTCTCTCTAGCCTTTCATCAATTGCTGTTTTTGTTACGCTTCTCAAAAGCAAACTTTTATCTTCTGATGCCTATCCAAGTGTTAGGTCATTACCTCCTCAGCCGTTTCAAATATCCTCTTTATGGTTTTCTTCTTTTGCTTATGTTTTTCTCATTTTAGTAAAAGTCTTTCTTACGAAAATTCATGACTGTCTCGCTCACACCTCCTTCACATTTTTTCATTTTTAATATCGGTCTTATCTTTTCCAATGGCATTACATTTTCTGGCCTTAGCTTTGCCTGATTTCTTGTTCTTTTTCTATTCATCTTATCTTCCTCCTTTCCGTCCTATTTCCCAACCATTTCTCACCCTTCCCATCCTAACGTGCCCTCTTATGATTATTCTCTTTTCCTTTCCATCTTACAGTTCTTGTTCATATGTTCCTACCATTTTCCTCGTGACATCCCCATTAAATTATGACTATACTTTCTCCATTTTACTCAAATTTTCTTTTCTCAAAATTCAAAATTTTCCTCTTCTTTCCTGTAAATCTTACGACTCCCTCTGTAGCAAAGTACTGAACCCCCTCTTCTTTCCTTGACCCCCTCTTCTTTCCTTGACTCCCCTCTTCTTTCCTTGACTCCCCTCTTCTTTCCTTGACCCCCTCTTCTTTCCTTGACTCCCCTCTTCTTTCCTTGAACCCCTCTTCTTTCCTTGAACCCCCTCTTCTTTCCTTGAACCCCCTCTTCTTTTCTTGAATCCCCTTTTTTCCTGAACCCTCTCTTTTTTGTTGAACCCTCTCTTCTTTCCTTGAAAGCCCTCTTCTTTCGTGAACCTCCTCTTCTTTCCTGAACCCCTTTTTCTTTCCTGAATCCCCTCCTATTTCCTGAACCCCTCTTCTTTCCTTGAGCCCCTCTTCTTTCCATGAACCCCCTCTTCTTTCCTTGATTCCCTCTTCTTTCATGAACCCCTTCTTCTTTTCTTCACCCCCTCTTCTTTCCTTGAACCATCTCTTCTTTCCTTGATCTCTTAGTCTTTCCGGAATCCCCTTTTTTTCCTTGAGCCCCATTTTCTTTCCTTGAGCCACCTTTTCTTTCGTGAATCCCCTTTTTTCTCTCCTTGAACCCCCTTTTTTTTCCTGAACCCCTTCCCTGGATTTAGCGATTGGACCCCACCTAAGTCTCCCCTTTCATCCCCCAAAATGCCCGGCCAAATCCCCCACAGCGATGTAGGGTCACGCTCCCGCTGGTAAACAACCCTAGATCAACCATCTGATTTGCAGCGCTCGTCGTTGCTGCTTTCATTGAGATATCCAGCTGCATGTCCTTCGCCAACCAGGATCCAAGATTTTCAAATGTTTTCATTTAGATCTATGAGTGGATGTCCTTTATTAACCAGGATCTGGTACCAATTTATTCACATAGTTTTATTAAGATTTCCAGCTGGATGTCCCTCATTTCCCAGAATTTAGTATGGAATTTCTCAAGTATTTATGAATATATTTTCATACGCTCATTGCATGAAAATTTGCCTCAGGATCTAATATTTATTTTTTATAGCCTGTGCAATGAAATTCAAACGAAAAAATTACCTTTTGAAGTGTCACTGTTATTTTCTACAAAGTTCCTTTCGGGAAAAATTGTTTACCTCAATGTAACGTGGCTGCTGTGAGTCGAGTCTGGGTTCATGGCCTGTTTAATTCAAACTTCTGTACTTTCTATTAACTTCAGTATATTATACTGCAGTAAGCGGAAATCGTAGTTAATGCAACTACAAATTTGGACCAGGAAGCGAACTTTGGTTTTGCTAGTAAAGTTCTCCAGTTGACGTGATCTTCGTAATTTGTGAGTTTGTACCGGGGGAGTAACGCAGTTCTTGGATCCCTCAAATGAAAGTTATGGACTTCCAGCCAAAATTTCCATACTAAATTCAGAACGCCTCGCATAAAAATCGAAAGAAAAAATAAAGAAGCGAATCGCTAACGGCCTGGCGTTCCTGAGAAAAACAATGATGCTGAAACGAAAAAAGGTTATTTTTGGGTATTGAGAATGTCGGTGAATTTCTTGAACGAAGAATGAAAACGTTATAAGTTTTAAATTCAATATCAGTTTCTCTTCATTTGATTGTCAGAATGTTTGCTACGGGTGATCAGGAGGAGTAAGACTAAATAACTGCTAGATGATCAGATATCTAGTTGATAACAGACAACAACAAACGATCACCGACGATAATCGACGATAACCAACGATCACCTACTATATATAAACGACGGTAAGCTGCGATAGTCGACGGTAATCAACGATAGTTGATGATAATCGAAGATAATCGACAATAATTAACGATAATCGACAACATGATAACCGACTAGCTGATGAAAGAACAGTTCCCCTCGCGCTGCACGAGGGAGCTTCGTAGGCCCACCAGCATGTACAATGATCCAGCTAATCGTCGAGGGGCGGACACGAAATCTGCATATAAATGTTCTCCGGGGACAAGCGCTGCGTTTGCAAGTATCACTGAGCCGCAACGAACGCATGTATTATGGTTCGCAAATTGTTCAAAATTACCTCCTTCTCGAACAGCCTCCTGATGAACTGTACGCCCAAACGATAAAAACAACGCATGCATGGTAATAAAGGTTTGTTTACCTGTGTCATTTCTTTTAATTCCTCACTTCTTCTGTGGATTGAAAAATACTTTAGGACTTACTTTGGAGTCCATAAGTCACTGTGAACAGCTGTAAGGTGAATTTTATTCCCAAGAGATATAAGAAACGCGTGTAATATTATGAAAATTTGTTTACTTGTGGAAGGTTTTTAGGTCTACAAATTTGCTTTTAGACTAGAAAATTGAAACAAAATTAGGATTTACTTTTTGAGTTTATGCATCATTGTAGAGAAACACTGGACTATAGGGCTAGGAACTCACAACAAATCTTTTCTGACTTGGGTAGTGGAATAGTTTCTGAAAAATGTACAAGGAAGATATTACTGTAATATTAAGTGCAATGGCGAGCAAATTTAGAGTGGGTAGCTAAAGTAAGCTTAGTCGGTCATACTTTAATGAATGTGAAGATCCTGGGACGACATTTTCAATTGTGTTCAGATACGATATCAAGGTCATATGGTAATACGTTATAGGGGAGAGATGATGAAAATTAGACCTCAGCGTGGGCTACGATATTAAGAAAAATACAGACAGTTCAGTTTGAATCGTGATGGTGGGGGTGGACTTAGCCTGAAGCTATATTTGTGCTGTAGAATAAGTACTAGAGAGACACGGTATAAGAGCGTTCGGAAATAAAGAAGAGTCCCTAAAATTTCTGTGACCTTCCCATACGATGGAGAAACTTGCGTGGATGCTGCGTGTGTTGGGCACTGTGTGGGTGAGTACATGAATGGGACCAAATTTCTTTGCCCCTACGCCCCAGTCTGACCAAACTACTGACGTTTGCTCGGGGAAAGTTGTGTGATAGCAAAATGAAGCGCTGTGGACAGCCAAATTTTATTTTTGTATCAAATGTTTGAACAAGTATTTGATAAATGTAAGTCAAATGTCAAAATGCGCAGTATTTTTATACTTAGAGAACATGAATATCAGGTTGTATACGATTAGTAATCATCGCGTTTCAAATGAAGAATCAATAAACAACTATATGAAATTCTTATCCAGAGAAACAACATCGTATTTCATGCTAATAATTGTCTACCCTAATGTGAAAGTCACCCTTTTTTAAGGATTCTGATATCCCACTTTAGAATACCAGCTAAGGATTCTTAACTCAGCAATACCACTTTCAAGGTACTGACATTTATAATTGGCTCCTTCCTTCTTTTTCGAGTAATTTAATGGTACCCACCATAACTATTTTCTTGGACATTTCGTCTCTACAGTTTCCCTTGTGTCTTAGACGCTTACATATAGGAGCGATGTATTACTGAAAGAATTTAATTCATCACGAACTGTGTATGCAGCTTCAAGCAGAGGTCTGTTAGCATTGAATAGTTCTCATTTACGGTGTTGTGCTGGTTATTATACTGTGCATGCATGTGCGCAGTGTTGGAGAAGTGTAGGGGTACTGTAGACATCTTTGTCTCTATGTCATGTCACCATGAAAATATTATACGTTTTTTGCCAACAGGGTAAGTGCTTGTACTTCTATGAATAATTTAGCGCTCTCTCAAGTTTACTAATTTTCACGATGCGTTTGAGAGTGGAGAACTCTGTGAAGCAATTAATTTCAAATGCTAGAAAATTGCCCTATTTTCCAAAAGTTTCTTCTCCCAGCCGTGGACTTTTTGCAAATGTCGTGTTATTAGTCGATAACAAAACCAAAGTATCAAGAGGAAAAATTTATCTTTTCAGTTTATGGAGCTCATTCAATAAACGGTAGCTTCTACGTTTACTTTCTGTGTTCGGAGACGCAAACTGACAAATAAAAAGGGACACAAAAGGAACAAATTCAACAAAGGTTTGCGGAGAGTGTGCGAAGTAGGCAACTGCATTTAAATTTAATGCAGGCCATAGCTCGCAGCGTCACCACACGCTGCAATAAAAGCAATGGCGCTACAGCCGCACAAAATTGCGATGGTGTTGTCGTTGTGGTGACTTTCTGTCAAGGTGCTGGTGGTACTGGTGGTGATGTTGGTGATATTGTAATGTGGGTGATTGGTTGTATTGGTGATGTAAGTTGTGTTGATGTGTTGGTGACGTTGGCTGTGCTGGTGGTATTGGTGGTGTTGATGACGGTGGTGATGGCGATGTGGATTGTGTTGGTAATGTTAGTGGTGTCGCTTGTGCTGATGAATTTATGGTAACATTAATTACGCTGGAAAGGATAAATACGTTTTGAAATGGTAGTAAGATTGAGGTGGTTTCATATGTCTGCTACTGATTTAACGGGACGAAGAAATAAGCGCGTGCTTTTCTAACTGAAATTGACCTGAAGCTTTCGTGACTGGGGAGCCGTAAAGCGACATTAGAGGATGAATGTTGTGTCATAATACCAACTGTGGCTGCAGCTTGCAACCCACACCACATCACCACGGCCTCCAGTCTCTGGTCTGCAACACTAGGCATGAACAATTTTTCGAGCTTTACTGCAGTACTACCGTACTATGAAGAATGTTGAGCATTATTATTGATACAGTAATGTGTTTAAGAGACCTGAAAAGTTAGACAAGCGAAGATTTTCTCAGTTTGTGAATTTGAAAATTATTGATTAAGCTTTCTGGAAAGTTTTTAGCATGGCTTAATATGATGTCATACATTATATCGATCGTTTCGAATCCCACTCACAGTCTTGAATCTACATTTCTTGCTGGTTTGTTAAGAGAAAATTGATCTAAAAGAACTTTGCGAACTTTCCTACATAAAATCTATGCTTGTGTTGTTTCATATCGTACCATGTCATGTATTGGTACTCAGGGATGGAATGATAGAAAGAAGGTTTTGGAAGGGTACGAATGAAAGAATTCCAGCGTAGCACTGAACTTTAAGTTAACTTAAAAAAACAACGTGAGGAATTTATGTAGAACATTTTTTAAACTTTTTTGGAAGAGCTGAAGTTTTTACTGCAATGAGTTTTACGCGCCCTCCAATTGAAGACTGAATATTCATTAGCAATGCATTTATTTCCAAACAGCTTGGAAAGCTTGGACACAGCGGCCTGTACGCTTAAATTAATGCATTTATTCATTCCGGAGGTCGACGAGCGTATAATTTCCTAAATATTTATTGCGTTTTGTCATGACCTAACGAAAACTGTTTCATTTCTGTCCAGCAATGTCGTGTTATAACACACAGGTGATACACCAACCTGTACAGGCGGTGATACACTAGCCTGTACAGAAGGCAATACACCAGCCTATACAGCAGTCGATACACCAGCCTGTACAGAAGGCGTTAGACCAGCATGTACAGCAGGCGATACACCAGCCTGTACAACAGTCGATACACCAACCTGTACAGCAGGCGATACACCAGCCTGTGCCGCAGGCGATACACCAGCTTGTACAGCAGGCGATACACCAGCCTATACAGCAGGCGATGCAACAGCCTGTACAGTAGGCGATACACCAGCCTGTACAGAAGGCGATACAACAGGTGTTACAGTCGATACACCAGGTGATACAGTGGATACACCAGGTGTTACAATCGATACACCAGGGGATAAAATGGATACACCAGGTGCTGCAGGCGATACACCAGGTGCTACAGTGGATACACAAGATGCTACAGTGAATACACCAGGTGCTACAATGGATACACCAGGTGCTATAATGGATACACCAGGTGCTACATTGGTTACACT
>VCRD01000479.1:234631-277078 GCA_006783055.1 Trinorchestia longiramus
AAATTCTAAACTACGCATAGTTGCCCTGAGGCCTTGAAGGTTCCCCTGAAATTATTTTTGGGTAGATATATTGTCACATCTTTTTTTTTGAGTGCAAGTGCGTTTCATTTGAATGAACTGAAGTGTTCTCAGTATTCGCCCCGAACAATGGTTTTAGTTGAAATATTCAGTGTGTATTTCAATTGAATCTGTAGTCAATCTGCATGGCATGAACATCACATTCGTAATTTAAATGCAACATGCACTTCCTCATGCAGTTTTTGCACTGGGCTCGAATTATTGAGTTTGTACACCTGGAGTGCCACAAGCATAACCACGCGGTGTAGCAGGCACTTCGCAATCAGATTCATATGCTTTATAATTTAATAATTGATATATTTCTCACAGGTTAATGCGCAGTGAGCACATATGCCAAGCATTGTATAATTTCATACTCCAAAGTTCCGACTCATGTTCTGAACTGTAAAGAATGTATACGCCAATGTATTATGTTGTCGCACCCTGTGGTAAAAGTGTAACTCATGTGCGGCCAGGCTGTTAAATCTTCGTATATTTTGTTAACGAATTACTCTGGGGAGTAATCATTTTCTCCAAACACAACATGCTGCTATGAACCTAGTTTGACTTCATCACCGATACAATCATGATCATTTTGTGCTCAGTTCTCGGTTCTTGTTCCGTAGACTATTTCACAGCTCAGTTTTGTATTGAGTTGAACTTCAGGGTGTTCAGACTTGGATCAATGGACCGCTTCGAGCGATCAGTAAACTCCTGCCTAATCTGCTATGCTCGTTATACTTTCATCATGGCCTTGATTTCAATATATTATTTCTTCGTTGCTCTTTTCTTTCAATATCATTGGTTTTCCTAGTGTGATTGTTTTTTTTTCTAACGTGGTTAAGACTTTGAAACAGTTTGCAACTATCTTATCGATCGTTTACTATGCCCTGGATATTTTAGTTCTTCAACTTGCTTAGCGTATAATAAAAGATATTTTTTGCCTGGTGCAATTGCTCTTTGGCAGAAAAGACGAAGACTAACATGATCACTTGAATTTTGATGCATTCATGTGATGCAACTAAAACATGAGGTGCTAGAACTGACATTCCACGCCAAGTCTGCCATGAGTCTCACTAAAAATTCTAATTGAACGTTTAATAAGAAATAACATTGGTAGTGTTACAAATTGAATTACGGAATCATATTTCATTTGAATGATTTATCTAATAATCTACGGAATAAAACTTACATTTTGTAGCATTAGCGCATGAACAAAATGTAAGTTGTCTTAGTTATACACACACACATGTACATATATATATATATATATATGTATGTATATAGAATTATATATGAAGGAATTCTAAGAGTGTTTGGCCGCATTTACAGCAGCATAAAAACCAAAATCTGACTTATTCTTTGGCCCAACAGCATCACTTTGACTAATATGACTCCTGTAGTCAAAAGATGAAGGATTTTTAAAACATATCCAAAAAAAAACCTGGACAAGGCTCAGTAATTAGAAATTAATAGTCTGATTGTAACGAAGATATCATAACTTTGAATAAAAGAAAGTATTTCACCTGGTATTGAGTTTTTACCGTGGGTTAAACACTATTAAGGAATCATTCCTGCTTTCTTTCACTAATCTTAAAATAGCATTAGGAAATGAAAATCCAATGAATATAAACTGTGTATCAACTTAGAATAAGTTTCATTTTTCCTTTCCTTCCCGTTTACACAGTTCTGCGTTGTGTACGACATAATTAATCTTACATCGGACTATACCTGTATATCGGATGATAACCTGTGTATCAAACTATAATCTGGGTATCAGACGATAATCTGTATATCAGGCGATATGTCGGACAATAAGATGTATGTCGGACGATAACCTGTATATCGGACGATAATCTGCATATCGGACGATAATCTGCATTTCAGACTATAACCTGTATATCGGACGATATCCTGAGTATCGGACGATAACCTGTATATCAGATGGTAACCTGTTTGTCAGACGATAATCTCCATATCAGACGATAACCTGTATATCGGACGATAACCTGTATATCGGACAATAATCTGCATATCAGACGATAACCTGTATATCGGACGATATCCTGTATTTCGGACGATAACCTGTATATCGGACGATAATCTGCCTTTCAGACGATAACCTGTATATCGGATTATAACCTGTATATTGGGCTATAACCTGTATATCGGATTAAAACCTGTATATCGGGCTATCACCTGTATGTCGGATGATACTCTGCATATACAGCCTGTATATCAAATGAGTGAGCATAAAATTTCAAAAAGTTAGGAAATGGTAAACAGTTTTAATATTCTGAGAACTTGAAACTGAATATTTATCGAGTTTATTTGAATCAGAGAATATTATTTAGCATTATTATGACATAATAAATTGTCTAACCCTAATGATTTAAGTCTCTGAATAGTTTACGAGCGGTCTATCAAGGGTTAGATTTCATGCTCTCATTCTTGGAGAGTTATGACATTTGAAGGGCCAATTTTTTTGTTAATTTTATAAAGTGGCTTCCAAACATTGCAATTTAAATTAAATTTCAAAAAACCGGTGTCAAAAAATTCCCATAAATTGAAGATCAACAGCTAAGGATAAGAAGTTTAGTGCTATGTTGAAATAAATAAACTGTCTTTTTAATTCATTAACGCAACCCCTACTTAACAGCACGTTTGTGTGTCGATTAGTTTGCGTACAAATTTCAGTGTCCAACATTTACTTTCTCTTCATAAACAAGGTTCATTCACAATCCCTTCAACAAATTGCATAACTTTATTGCCACTAGTTTTCCGGTTCAGATCTGATTACATCTTCATTAATTATAATTGACGAATCTCAGTGTAGGACGAGCTAACCGTAAATTATTTCATGTTACGAAAGGAACCTTCCCCGAATAATGAATCACCAGTAATAATAAGCCAAAAAAGGTCAACGAATAACGTCAGTTGGTGACTTTAAGTCAAGGAAAATAATGAAATAACTAGTTATAAAATGAGCCACAATAACCAGTCACTAGTCACAATAACCAGTAACCAGTCATGCAATAACTAATCACCAGTCACAATCTCCAGTCATCAGTCACAAAACAACCAGTCACTAGTCACAATAAGTCAAGGAATATGTTCAAATAAGCGGTCATGAAATAATGAAGTGAACAGAACGCTGTTCTGGTCTCCATGCACCTCACAGCGCCCACCGCGCACCAGCCGTTGTATCTTATGCAAGAGGTCAATTCTGCTGGTCTTTGTTCAGGTCGATAAAATATAAAATTCACAACGCCTGTTAGGTACTGAGGCACCTGAAGTACCAGCCAAGTATGAGTTTTGCTGTACGAAAGCAGTACCACCGGAACAGAAAACGGGTACTCAAAAACATGAATGAAGAAATGATGAATTGCGTGGTACGGCAATGGTACTAATGGGGGCACAAGTAACATCTTTAAAATACCTGTCTGGAACATTTAAATTTATTCACAAATGGTTTGTTGAAATATGCTGTGTATATATGTATCTATATATGTGCGTGTCTACTTATTTGATAGACAGTGTATCTCCAGCTCTCTCTATCTCTCTCTCTCTATCTGTGCGTGTCCGTCTCATTACTTCCTATCTATTACTGAAAAAAATTATTGAACTGAAATCAGAACAGGTAGGCATGTATTATAAGCACTGTATTATGGATACCAAAGGCTACGGATTACTATAAAATACGCCTTTTTTCCCGTTATTAGTTTTCTTCTTCTAAATAGCCATGTCATCAGTAGATAAGATACAGAATGAAAATTCTGTATGTATTCATGAAAAATATTCTGGTTCTGATAGTATTACGAATAAAATTGTAAAATGCATTTCATTTCATAGATCCTTAATTTTATCACTTTTAAACTGTTAAACTGCCACTGGCACTATTTAGCCAAGTTATCGGTAAATAAGATACAGAATGGAAGTTCTGTATTAATTGATGAAAAATATTAATTTAAAACACAATAATTCATCTGTATAATAATTTCATATTAGTCCAATTGGATCACACTTATAACGTAATTAGGAATCAAAAAATTCGTAAATGTATCACTATTAAACCGTGGAACTTCCACGGTTTAGAATCGACTAATTAGAACTATTGTAAAGACGAATGCATTAAAGATTTAAGACGAATTATTATTTTTAAATGAAAATTTTTCGTGAATATATGCAGAACTTTCATTTTGTATCTTATCATCCAATAACATGACGGGGAAAAAGAAGGCTAATAATAGGAAAAAATGACGTATATTATAGTAATCCGGTGTTAGTAACCACAATACAATGCTTGTAATACAAGTATACCCTTTCTGATTTCAGTTCGATAATTTTTTTTCTAGTAATAGATGGAAGAAATGGGACGGACAAATACAAATTATGTATGATAAAAAATATATATTCATTTAAAACACAATAATTCGTCGTCAATATATAATACATTCGCCTTTATTATAATTCCAAATTAGTCAAATTAGTCAAATCTAAACCATGGAATTTTTAGTGACCTTTCTACTTGGTAATATTTTACTCTAAAAATGGTGTGCTAGACGAAAAAGCAGCAAACAAAAATTGAGGAACTCTACTTTGAATATAATGGATCAGTTATTATAGTACAAAGGAATTACAGGAACATTTTTAATGACGAAAGAAGTCCTGATCACAAATGCAAAAAAATGGTCTCTAGATTCAAGGCAACAAGTTTACCAGCAGACAAGCCATGCTGGGGCAGAACGCGAACCGTTCAAACAGATGTTTCTACATATTCAGCTTGTTTTAACAAACGTGGCTGGTCGGCCCACCACTTCGAAGAGGAAACGTTTCACTCAACTGGGAATGTCTTGCTCGTCACTGAACGTATTCCGATAGAAGATTTGAAATGTCTCACAAATAACATTCAACTAACCTTGGAGCTCCCTCTCACAGACTACTGAAAGCGGGCTGATTTTGCTCGCACATGTCTGCCGCTTGCAGAAAATGAAGATTTCATATCGAAGCTAATAATGACGGATGAAGCTTATTTTCACCTCAACGGTGACGTTAACACGCAAAATTGCAGTTTCTGGGCGT
The DNA here is from genome assembly GCA_006783055.1 of Trinorchestia longiramus. NCBI lineage: Eukaryota > Metazoa > Arthropoda > Malacostraca > Amphipoda > Talitridae > Trinorchestia > Trinorchestia longiramus. Next base: position 239,771 of record VCRD01000479.1, read on the forward strand.
TTGAGAACCCCACAGAAATTCACAAGCATTCACATCATCCAGCTAAATTAATAGTGTCGTGTCGCATAACATCATCGAGAATTATTGGTCCTTACTTTTTTCAAAATGATTATGGGAATATGTACAGTGAATGGAAACCAATTTAGACCCATGATTCAAGAATATTCATTACGTGAGAGGAACGCAGAATATCTCGTGTGTTTGTTTCTGTTGACGTGAACACAGAGACCATCTGCTTTCAGCATGATGGAGCTACGGCTCATACAGCAAGGGAATCAATGGCTATTCTGAAAGAAATTCTTCCACGTCGAATAATTTCGCACTTTGGTGACGTACGGTGCCCACTCCGATCGCTAGTTGATTTGTTGTCTAGGGATATTTGAAGGAAAAAGTTTTCATTGAAAAGCCCGATATCATACAGGAATAAAACTCCACATTTTTCAGGAAATTATCAGGATAACTCCAGATATGTTGAGTACAGTAATGGGAAGCGTCATTAAAAGAGAATATTTTTCTTTGAACGATAACGGGCGCCATCTAAAGGATATTATGCTTCATACTTAATGTTGAATTAAACTTTAAATTCTTCTCTATCGTTTTCATTTAACTCGATCTCTTTACTTTTTATAGATTTTGCTAATAATTTTCTAAAATAGGGTGTTACTCATGCGCCACCCTGTACATGTTTGAATTGGCCAGACCTGTTCGAATCATTGTCTGATACGTTTAATAATTCTGACACAGTTTTTCTACCTCTAAACGAACATTTGAAAATCTCGGGACCCTTCAAATTTATGAGGATGAAAAATAAAGATGACTATTATACAGGTGCAACGGATAAATAACCCGTTATTTATACTCTAATAAGAAAGCTCTTATTCCTAGGAAAATTGCTTTATTTAAAAAATTATATGATCTCCTTTATCGATCCTCTGGCCACTTCTTGATACGCTTGATACGCTCAATCAGTTTGTTTTTAGTAGTACTTTGGGTTCGGTTGATGTTCCGTTAGTTTCACCTCATATTGATGTCGGATTGATGTCGGGGTGGGGTGGTAGGAAGGCTATTTCCCGCACCTTAGCGGTCCGGCATTCTTCGTGCTGTCAGACCTCCTTAAATGATCATATCTGAAGCTGTTGCTTCAAAGTTGTAGTTAGAAGCAACTAACTCGAGTTAAACCTCTCTGATAAACTGTTGTCTACTTTAAGCCATTTTGCAATATCGGAATAATGGTGTCCGGCGTCAAATGACATCAATACCACAGTACAGTAAAGAATAGAAGAAACATTTGCAAATTGGCGGGACTGCAACGTCATGAAATGATGTGACGTCTCAGTGACGTGCACGCAAGTCAACGAATCATGGCACACAAGTGGCCCTATTGGCCTCACGAATCAGACGAACGGTCACTTTGGCAAATTTATGCTGATTTCAAAGCAATAAAAAAATGGCAAACATCTTGAAACAATTGTCTAATGCTGGTTCGGCGCATTTGCTACTTCATAAATATATATAATTTAGATAAGAATTACGAGATGCAATTAAGTGCAACAATAGAATTAAACAAACAATGCACATGAACATAACAAATTATTAGGAATATCTTATTTTTCTCTTTAATTTGATTGTAGCTCCGCTTCTACCATTGAAATTCCATTTTCATTCTCACAATGATACTATTAAATAAGATACTCTGGGATGCTCTGAGTGCACTCAGTTCATACATAATAGAAGTTGTAAAAATAACTTCATTAGTCTTGATATTCGCTATGCAAATATGATAAATTAAAAACAAAATATTTTAATTTTCACATTACAGAGGTGTGTAATTTTCTGGATCGAGTATCGCAAAAAGGAGTTTCAGTCTGTCAAGTTGAATTTTGTCACTTCTCAATGATTTATTTTTTTCAAACTACGTAATAAAAAAGTTAGATATATTTGTTCCATTAATGTTATTATTAAGTCAGGTTCATGAATCCAATGTTGGACGGGATTGTTCATTTTGACACTGGACCTTTCAGGGCCACTTCGTTGTTCTAGGGTTAAAATGGTTTAAACGTCTGTCATGGCCGAGTGGTCTAAGGCCTGGATGTTTGGGTGGGATAATCTTAAAAATGTAGGTTCGAACTCCGTCGTCAAATTTTCGTTTGTGTCATATCAGTATTTGGCGTCCTGCCCCCGAAAAAATTGACCAATCAGCGCCTGGCGGGATTTAACGTCACCGCCTGAAAATCGTGACGTTGATATGTCGGAGAGGTGGTCATTGCCACCTCCCGCATGTGATTCTACTATTCTTTACTGTACTGTGTCAATACTGAGTGCCTTTTCCATATATGTGGGGGACCTAAACTCCACTGCTAGTGCCACGTCTGCACGTACCGACAGTACAGACCACAGTACAGTAAGGACTAGTAGGAGCGCTTGCAAATTAGCAGAATTTCAACGTCATGAAATTCTGTGTCGTTCAGTGACGTACGCGTAAGTCAACCAGTCATAGCGCACAAGTGACCCTATTGGCTCACAAGTTAGGCCAACTGTCACTTTGTAAAATTTATGTTGATTTCAAAGCAATAAAAAACAATGGGAAACATCTTGAAACAATGGTCTAATGCTGGTGTGTCGCATTCGCTACTACATAAATACATATAATTTAGATAAGAATTACGAGATGTAATAGAGTGTAAAGATAGAATTAAACAAACAATGCACATGAGCATAAAAAATTATTAGGAATATCTTATTTTTCTCTTTAATTTGATTGTAGCTCCGCTTCTACCATTGAAATTCCATTTTCATACTCACAATGATACCATTTAATGAGATACTCTGGGATGCTCTGAGTGCACTCAGTTCATACATAATAGAAGATGCAAAAATAACTTTATCAGTCTTGATATTCTCTGAGAATACGATAAATTAAGATCAAAAAATTATAATTTTCATATTACAGAGAAGTTATAATTTTCTAGATCGAGTAACACAGAGAGGAGTTTCAGTCCAACAAGTTGAATTCTGTCATTTTTCAATTATTTTTCTTTCAAACTACGTAACAGAAAAGCCATATGTATGTACTTGTTCCATAAATGTTATTATTAAGTGAGGTTCATGTATACAATATTAGACGGGCTTGTTAATTTTGACACTGAACTTCCCAGGCCCACTTCGTTGTGCTAGTGTTAAATTGGTTAAACGTCTATATGTGGCTGGTTCTATTTTATTCCAGCTGTGTGGGTTAATGTTTTCTATCATATCGGCATTTGCCGCCCCGCCAAAAAATTTACCAACCAGCGCCTAGTCTAATTTCACGTCGTGGATGACGTCACCGCCTGATAACCGTCGTTTGGGTGGTCATTGCCAACCCCCCCCCCCATATGCTCTTACTTTTCTTTACTGTACTGTGGTACAGACACTACTGATGACCTGATTAAATTTTTAAGGGTTGGCGAGTGATAACCTGACACAGGACGTTCCAAAGAAAACGGGTTATTTATATGACGCTCTCTGTATTCATTTTTCATACTGTATATTTGCATATTGCGTCGTGATACATATGTCAAAGCTTACTGTCATAAGAGTTTAATTTTTCTGTACTCATAAATGTGATGCACTTGAATAAGTTACTATTCCCAATAAAATACTGTATGGTTCTGCTTTTTTCAAGCATGGTTCAATGTCCAGTTATGCCGAGTACCATGTATACAAATTATTTCCTGGTTCTGTACAATGTGTAGGTACACAAATTATGAGTCAGAGTATTTTTATGCGCTAATTTCTGTAGATGACTGAGATTTTGTTCCCAAGTTTTTTCAGTTGAATTCCCCTACATCTACATTATTGATGCTTAAATGATACACGTCATATTGTCCGTTCAAATATTGGTTATATAGCTACAAATTAAGAAGAAACATTATTAATGCTTTAAGACACCATGTGTGGTTTGATATTAAACTCAGACATAAACTTGATGTCTCAGACACTCACCATTGAAGTAATTGGAGTGTCACTATCTGTTTATTTTTCGATTCTTTAACAAATTGAATAAATTCTAGATATTTTGTAAGCCCTTAGGCTTCTTATCACACGAATAAATTGTAAGCATGGCATATGTTTCTAGTTTATTCTTTAAACAGTTTGAAGTCTTGATTCGAAATCAGATGCTTCGAAGATGCGAGTAGTTCTTTACTTTGCGATGTCGAAACATATCAAAGCCAGCGCCTAATCTTGTTCTGAAATGACAGTGCTCTATGTTCTTCAAAAAATGATGTTCTTGGCATCTGAGATACAGCATCTCGTTCGTCTAAGCTCCTCCGGTCTGTGGTTTTCCGAGGGACACACGACAGAGGAAATGAGATGGTCAATTTTTCCGGCTCCGAGGAGCAGCTTTGACAATTAATGAAAAGCTCGCCTGCGATCCCTTTGTTTGCCTTGCAATTATTATTATTGTTATTTCCGTGTGAGGCAGAAACGTATGAGATGGCCTTGCAAACAGAGGGAGCAGAACGAGCGTCCGCTGAACGACGTAAGGTGAAGCTTTCGAGCAAATAAAGAGTCCTGAAAGCGCGTAATTGCTGATCATATTTCTAATTTTGACGAGCGAGGAGGCATGGATGGGCCGTGCGTGAGGGAGCCTCCGTCTGAGACTGGATTGTGGACGCTGAAAAATGGCAAATCTTTTGTAAAAATGGTATTAAGACTACTCTTGAAAATTAGCAATGAAAAATCTGCTAACCAAAGTAAAATGTTGAAGCTGTAAAGTGGAAAGTTTTTCGTAAAATGATGTTGAGACTACTTATAAACTTGATAAGGGATAATTTGCTTACTATGTTATCCCTAAAAAATACGAAATATTTTGAAAATATTGTACGAATATTGTTAATTTTTGAGGAAAGGAATATTTTAAACCGTAGCGTTGCTGTAAAAAAAACCAACTTAAAATCAAACCGAGATCTATTTCAAGAACAAGTAATAAAATGACAGAAAAAAATTGTAGCTCTAATTACATACATAACTTGACTCCAAGTCCTGCCAATTTTATATTTCTCTATCAAATTCAAAAATTCAAGCGCAATGAGTTTGATTCACGTCAAGACTGTCACAGTTAAACGTGAATGCACAAAAAGAAAGCATTCAAGTTTAACTGAGTGTGTAATTTTATGTGTTGAATCTTGATACATTCTCTTATTTTTAACCTCAAATTAATTCAGTGAACAAAAATTTGACTATGTTTATTTGCAAGTACTTCCTCCTAAATTATTCTGATTCCGCAACAAGATTTTTTTCTAGAACTAGGTTGTTAACGTGCTTCTAAGTCATTTATCTGTAATTAAATGCGCTATCAAACACTTGAAAATCAAGGATCAATTTTTTCTCAGAAAGCAATAATTCCGGCGCGTATTGATGCTCGATGAAACACAATAAATGTTCCAGCTTAAATCTGCTTTACGTTTTTTTTGAACTGCTAGACCGTCTGAGCTTTAATGTGTTACTGCTTCTTCTGTAAACATTCTAATGTTAAAAAACCATGATCCAATTTTTACACAGCCCATGTGTTAGCTTCTTTACCGAGGTCAATCCGATCAGAGTTCAGGTCATTATTTCCAGATAGATCGTAGTCGTTTTATTTCATGAGGGATCACCACCAGAACGGTCGTATTTCGTTGGCCTACATCGTTTTAATAGTTTGTATAACAATGTTACATTTTCCTGGGATTGAGAACGTCCAAAGGACAGTATAAGAACATACCAGCAGTCTACCATTGAAATCTTTTTGTCATAATGTGGACATAGTTCTTCGATATTTCTGCCATTGATTAAAGCTTCCATGAATTCAAGTTTCTTACACAAAGCATTTCAACCTCTCGAGTGAAGCCATAAGGATACTCGCAATCATAGACTGCGTGTAACATGCATATTAATGCTACGTATATCCTTGTGATGTGAAAAAAATCAACAATGCATTTCAAATAAGAAAATCGTTAATATTGAAATAAAAAATAAAGCATGTCGAGCAAAATGAGAAGTATAAAATGTAGGTCTAATTTCAGCTGCTTCACAAACAGGATTCAGCTTCAGGTGCTCCCTCTCCTTACAAGAGATGGGGGAGGAGGAGCGGGGATGTTCACGGGACCCTCACTAGTCCTCATCCTCATTAACAATTTCCTTAGCAATTTTTGCCCGTCTTGATTCTCCTGTTCTCCCTTCTGACGACTCATCTTACTGACGACTCATCTTACTGACGACTCATCTTACTGACGACTCATCTTACTGACGACTCATTTTACTGACGACTCATCTTACTGAAAACTCATCTTACTGACGACTCATCTTACTGACGACGCATCTTACTGACGACTCATCTTACTGACGACTCATTTTACTGACGACTCATCTTACTGAAAACTCATCTTACTGACGACTCATCTTACTGACGACTCATCTTACTGACGACTCATCTTACTGACGACTCATCTTACTGACGACTCATTCTACTGACGACCCATCTTACAGTACTATTTTTCTTTATACTGTTCTATTTTTAGGCGATATGGAACAAAAGGGTGTAAACAACTCAGAGTTAAAGAGGTAATAGATTTATCCTTTTTTAATACTTTTTATCCGTAAAGCTTCTGAAATGAAAAGCTTTGATATGCTTGCAAAAACGATGAGTGAGTTTCATTTTACTGATTACTGAATCAAGTCCTCATTTCTATCTTCAATATTTTTTCTTTTGCCCAGATTGTGTTCGATGTTCTGTTGTTTCTAATTGTCCAGCGGGATAAATTTTTAAGAAGTGTTGAAATTCTCCGATTTTTCTAAGTCCTTCTCTCTAGCACGTCATTATTGACGTGATTGATTGACCCTAATTTTGGGTTTTGATCGATTGACCCTAAGGACATTTTGGGTTTTGAGAAATTTATTGTTTGATACTTCTAAATTTGTCAATGCTATTCATTCAGTGAACAAATCTGCTGCTTGTCCTTCCTATCTAAAAATTTCATCTCCGTATCCCTCGACCATCAATAGGCTTCATACTCGAATTTTGTAAATGATTTTCATGAGTTAAGAAGTGTTCAATCTAACTTCAAGTTAAATTAGTTTGTATGTATGATTCCTTCACTTCAATACCGCACGTCGTAAAGTAACATTTAGTATTATTGAGGAAGTCTCCTTTAGTCTAGGATTGGCCAAAAGCTCCCAGGTTTTAGGAAAAGTTGAGATCGGTAAAATTAGAGCGCACTTTCTGCCAAATTCAACATTTTTCGGTTCAGCAGTGTTCGAAAATCAACTAACTGAATCTTAAACTGATAACAGTTTCAATTTCTATTATTTTTATTGCCTATACGATAGCATTTTATTAGCTAACACCTCCTTTCTTTGTTTAGTAGTGGAAACGAGTTAACGAAGTTGTACACTTTGAAATCATACACACGGAAAAGACGACGATGAGCTTGAAGACAACATGCATATGTTCCTCTAACATTCTCTAAGTAACATTTTTTTGTCTCCTTGTGAAAACTTATCGTGTATGATATTTGGAAAATCTACAAAGCATATTTTGGATCATTTTCAGAATTTCGTATATTAATCCCGAAACAATTCTTTTTCCATTTTTTTCAGGCTTGAATTTTAGATCTGCATACATTCATTCAACTTATTTTTGTTTCCTTTGAAGCGTGAATTCTAAGTTCATTCTGATTCACCTTAAGTTCACATTCATTTCAATAAAAATAAATTCCAGAGGCTGAAAAAAGCGTACCTCCTGGCTGCAGAATTTACAGCGAGGCTAAAGAAGTGTCTCATTATGTTGCCGGGACCGTTAATATACCTCAACTAATGAGTCTTATTTTGTCGGAGTTTGGATTAACCTGAGCTGTCAGACCTGTCAGATAAATATCTCTATCCTTTAATAAAGATTTTGCACCTCGACAAAAACAGCGCTCATAAATGCTCTTATATTTAAGTAAAACATGCAGTACCAATGAAAGAGATGATAGATGAATCAATTTCAAATCAAATGCTTCAAAATAATTGGTGATGTTTTCATTATAGTAGTGGCACGTGTCTAATAAATTGGAAGAGAAATTTTGAGCTCTGTGGACAGGAAAAGTCATTTCTTATGAGCCCTCGTGAGAATTTCCTTCCGAATGTGTAGTATTTCTTGGTGTTTATATCTACACTTTTTTATTGAGTGCTATTGCTTGCCATTTAATTTAATTCATGTTATATTTCACTGTTTTCATTTTTTAATGAGGATTGTTACATTTATTAGTCAGCGTATCAGCGTTGATATTGGTCATCTGCTTTACCCTTGCACCATTAGGTAAACTTATACTCTTTATCGGGTCATCTGCCGCGAACTCACGGATTGTTGTCACAACGACGTAATCGCTGGGCTGGTTCAAATTTTGCGCCCGAGCTCATTTGGCATTTGGCTGCCATGAGGGACTTTAAAAACTTTCACAGTTAGCAAACCTTTATTAAAAATTTCGTAGTTCTGAAATTTCTGCTTAAATTTTTTGTAAATACCAACCTAAGTGTTAAATTTGAGATAATATTACTATTTATTCAAATCAGTAGTTACCTATTGAGGAGAGGAACTTAGCTCGCTTTAGAATTCTCGCTCATGTTCCAAATAAGTATACATTTTTAACTAGACATTGAGAAAACTAATTTACGTATTCGGTTAGGCTTCCTACCTCTCTGTTATGGCAATTCTCTCAGAATTTCCTCACCGAGCAAGAAATACATTTTGCCATTCCGTCTTGACGGTATGAAGGGGGTCACAACATGTTACTATGTATAGTATTTCTATGTTGTGGAAGGAGAGTTTGTCACATGTTGCCATGCATGTGTAACATACCATGTCAAGGAAGTGATGTCATAGCATGTCACGATGACCCACCATGGCAAAGAGGGTGCGTCACAACCAGTTACCACGTAAGAATGACACTCAACGTTATTATTGCTTACTTCACTGATTTAGTTTCGGGTGACAGTAGTCGTGGGTTGATATATACGCACCGCCCCCAACCTCGCCTCTCAGCTCAGAGATGGATGAAGTTGAGGGACGTCTGTAGGTGAGGTTCATGTTGGTGGAAGAAAAAAGGGTAGTGACCATCCAAACACAGCCATTCATGTATATTGAGGAGACATTGGGCATTTAGAAAATTAAAATGTAATATAATGGATGAAGTTAGAAACAATTTCTAGATGGCCCTTTTCATTGGAGGTCTGAGTCTCTCCTAACTTTTTGAACTATGGGTAATAGAAAGCGTACGAATATATAGGGCTTACGTAAGAATATTTTCTGAAAGAACTATTTTTATGAACGCCCACACCTAATTTCCAGTTAACAAATCTATCTTCACAGAAATTTTCCAAAAATCCGTGCCCATAACTCTATCAATGCAGGCTGTAAAAATATAACAACCTTTTTAACTCTTTAACTTCTATTAAGAGCTATTACAGAAAAAAGACCCCAATAAAAAAAGGACTCACCTAAATTAGTCAGGGGGAAATGTAACCACTTTGCTGAGAAATACCTGGAGTTTAAGCCGCGTATTAGTACGCAGAACAATTTTACCAGTTTTGATGAGAAAGGTGCTTGAGCAGGCAGCAGAAGCAACGCAGTGACATGTCTATCAGGACTGGTCCCCTCGAGGGTCCGATGGGAAATACTTCAGCTGTCGCGTAGAATTTGTCAATAAAGCGTCAATATAAAGTCCGGAGTTATTGCTCCGCGCCTTGCGGCTGATCCGCTCGGATCCGGCAATCGTGGCTGTCCGCAATGCTGTGATGAGGTGCTGAAGAGAATGCGGAGTAGCCATTCGTTCTTAATACTTGAAGTTGTGGAGACGAACACAGGTGGAGAGTGAAGCATTGCAATCGATATTCATGAACTTTAGGTTTTGTCAATGTCCATGTTCTTGATTCTAGGAATTCTCGTGCAGGAAAAAGTTAACCACTGGCTTTCAGACAGCTGTCATTTTATCACGAGAGTTTCAATTTAAGTAAGTGCTGTAAAGTTTGGCTCGCTATAAATAATGGTTTTCCTAAATCAATTATTCAGTTTGAACTATGGGTTACCGCAACCAAAGGTATAATATGAAGAATGATTTAGCGTAAACATAGATTTACCCAAACAATGATTTACTCAAACAAGGGCTTCATGTTAATAATGGTTTGTTCGAAACAATGGTTTAGTTTCAGCAATAGTTTGTTCCAAACAATGTTTTACTTAAAACCATGAGCAAGTTAAACAATTGTGGAATTGAATCATGAGAAAATAGTCTTACAGCTATACTTTGTTTTTTCTTACGATGATTGGTAGCAAAATAAGAGAAATCATTTCTTCCTTGAGCAAAGCATGTCGCCCGTACGGTATGAGGCATGTGATACAAGGACAGCTACTTCTTCTCAGTAAATATTGCAACATGATTACGGAAGTCAAGCACGCAATGTACATTGTAAGAAAGATTACTACCAATTTAGAAATCATGTAATAATTATGTTCTCGAGCTGTTCAATACAACGGTGCCAAATTTTCTGCAGCCTGCTCATTTTCTGGATATGATCAGCTTTTGCTAACGTACAATTGTAGCTTCTGTTTAAAACTTCATTTATTTCAGTGATCATAAAATTTAAAATATTATGACCAACTCACACCACTGCTTACTTGTTCATCTGATGCAGAGACATAGATTACTTTAATTTCAATAATGGGCTTCCTAGAGACACAAATTACTTTATTTTAATTATGAACTTCGTAATAAATATAATAAATAATTATTTTGATGAATGACAAACTCCTTTGGTAAATTTCTCCAGATTATTAAGTACAATTATTGATTTTACGAATCTTTTGGGTTACTCTTGTATTGATCTCTAGCTTTGGTTGCTGTTTCTAATGAACAACATGATTTTATTGACTTCTTTCAAATAATACCTTTTCGTAATGAAACATCAGAAATATCAAACTCGCGCTCTATTGCGATAGGCTCTTGTACCAGTTATGTATATACGAATATGTATACATACATCTATGTGCTCCTAATAACGCTTCTCTAGGAAAAAATTATTCCTGTTCAATTTTAAGTTTTCAAAATGCCACCTCCAACAGCTTACCATGCAATATTTTCAGTGCCTGGATAACCCTGTTTACCTTCAGTGCCTGGATAACCCTGTTTACCTTCAGTCCCTTGATAACCCTGTTTACCTTCAGTTCCTGGGTAACCCTGTTTACCTTCAGTTCCTGGATAACCCTGTTTACCTTCAGTCCCTGGATAACTCTGTTTACCTTCAGTCCATGGGTAACCCTGTTTACCTTCAGTTCCTGGGTAACCCTGTTTACCTTCAGTTCCTGGGTAACCCTGTTTACCTTCAGTTCCTGGATTTTGTACACCGAAAGCCTTACGTACAGCGTGGACTGAGGTATACCAAATAACTTCTTAATTTAGACAATTGATATTTTCTCCTTATCTCATAAAAAAATTACGTCAATGTTTTATTTTCATTCAGTGATCAAACAACAAAATTTTGTAGACTAAGTACTCACTATTCATGTGATTATTTAAAACAAATCTACGTATGAAAAGCAAATATTTTATGAAGGAAAAAAGTAATTGTAAGCACGGTCCAAAGCAGTAACTGAAGTGAACATTACAATGGCATTGGCCTTGAATCAAGAATAATATTCCTTCTATTTATTTCGTCCTGACAAATCCAAGACAAGTTTTATCTTTGCTCGGGCTTGCTGCTCTGTAACTTTTGTTTGCCAAGATTCAATACAGAAAAAATCTCGAATAAAAACCGCATTGATATAATCATTGTAAAATTCTTTAATATGTATTTATGAAACCACACAAGTTGTCAGTATCATCGGCAGTTACAACATTCGTTTGATACCTAATGATAGAATTTGTGTAGCGACGATACAACTCTTTGATATTTATTTAAAGGAAATGAAGGAATTGAAAAAACTGAGAAAACTGTCGCAGATAAACACATCTTTGGCCGATTCCTATCCCTCCTATGCGTTGGGTGTCCGCTGAACTGATAATATTTTAAGCATTGCCTAATGCTTATTTTATGGGTTGTGATTCAATGATGAATGGGATAACGCAATTTGAAACTTTAACATCGCGAACATCCGTCATTATAATTTTTAACGATGAATCGAAAGAAGTGCGAATTATTTCGTTGCTGGGCAGATCCACTGATTCAAAACGTTCAACTGATTTAGATTAGAATAAAGTATATAAAACAACTTTGTTTGAGACGTCGAGTAAATTTATACCAACATACAATATAAAGTAGATTATGACAACAGCAATGAACTGGATGATCCATTCTTAGGTTGCTACCTTAGTCTCATATACCAGGTTGAAGGAAGCGACTTTTAATTTTTTCCTTGTGTTTGTCATGTCTCAAATGAGGGCATCGATCACTTCATCAGCGATGCCAAGAGCTTTTGCGTATTTTCATGACCATCTTTTTATTTTATTATAATAAGTTAATAATATCATATCATACGTTCCCAACTTGTTTCTTTAAATAATTCAGGAAGACTCAATCTAAGAGAGAATAATTTTATTTTACCTTTAAAAGCTTCCAATAGAGCATAGTTTCAAAAGTTGTAACTACAAAAGCGTAAACTAGATATAAAAATGACATTGAAAATGCATGCCAAATTACTTTACGACACTATTACCCCAAACTTGAACATTGGCAGTTTTTAACAATATAAATAAAATTGGAGAACAATGTTCTCTTTTACGGCGAAATTACGAACCATTATTTCGCTGAGATGCATGAATTAATTCATGCCCTTCATGATATAAGAAAAGTTAGACTAAGTAAAAATTGATGGAAATTAAGTCATATTGTGCGATATAACGTCTATAAACAATGAGAACTCACGATTGTTACATTAACTCTGACAATAGGCGTTAGTTAAAAAAATTATAATGTCCTGCAAATTTATGCAAAATCTCATAGAAAAATGGAATTTATCAAATTCTGCGTCAAGTGACGTATTGTTCAGTGTAACGTTCATTACAAAATAGGAACTAACAATTACTGTATGTACAAAGGTAATGAGCATTCATTTCGTAAACACTTTTTTAATTTCCTTTAAATCCTTGCAAAATTTTCAATGGAAAAGTCAAATTTATAAGCAAATAAAATACTGTGTCATGTCCCGTTAAAAGCTCCCTCCACATCTCAGCCCGACTGGATGCAGGATCTAATCTTGGTGAGGCGTCTCCGAAAACAAATTAATTATCAGAAGATATGCAATTTGTGAAGGAAGTTACGCGAATAAACGTTAACAGCGCGGGCTTCGTGGAGCGCGTGCTGTTCGCAAGCGTCTGTCGTAAGAATAGCATGGATAAAGCAAGCAAAACTTGTTTCTCGTAAGAATAACATTACATCAATGTAAGGTGCAAAGAACTTGTAGGAATAATACTAGGAGATATAAAGCTTCGTCTGAGGGGAGAAGCATAGCGAGGGAAGCTTCAGGAAGACTGGAAATCGTTGATGACGAACTGGGCGGACAGACTGAAAATTGCTTAGGGAAATTTATCGTTTGTTCCATTAATATAAATACGATTTTAATGAATAAATATAATATAACTGGTTTTAAAACACCCTTAAATTTCTGCATCTACTTCAATGTTGAAATATCGAAATTAATTTCATGCTCTAGTAAATACTTATTCTCAATAGGCTTTTTCCAAGGTATGTTAAAAACACTGTTTCTAATCCATTATCCTACATGTTTTTACAAGTACTAAGGAATATTCAAATTTCATAATGTGAGAGCATCTAGCGTTTAAACTCCCATTCAATTGCTATATATTCGACAAACGTGTCACTTAAATTTTTGAAAACTAGTTAATACTTTACAAAACACAGAAAATAAATATATCGATGAATATAGATATAAATGCTATTTTTGAACTAGCAAGCGCCATTACACAAGTACCTTTTGGCAGTTTCCTGAGTGCGACTTCAACTCAGGAGATACTCGAATCTTGCGTGCGATACCCCTAGACTAACTAACATGGATAAGCGATGACATCAACGGCTGACACTGAGGACTCTTTTACAACGTTGAAAATAGTGGTTTTGCACAGAAAGTGTACCGGTATTGCAGAAGTACACTCATCATACAGAAGTAAAATGTTGCTCGTCAGTCAGTCTCCTTGCAATCGATGGAATGAATAAGTTTGAAGGTATTTTCCATAATCTCACTGTCGGAAGGGAAAAGGTAAAAAATCTCACACTTGAAAACGTTTATTCACTACGAAAAGAAGAATATTTTATAACATTCAATGAATTTCACGATGCATAAAACTAATTTAAGAGAATAAAATTATCCAAGCAGCTACAGACGTTTGTGAATTTGAACACAAGCGTCGGTTTTGTAAAACACACACTTCCCGTTCAAATATTTGTATGTCATTTCTCTTCCTTTAATATTGAATGCAATTTTCTATTTTACAGAAAATAATTCTCTGTTTTTAGGAAGTTAAGGTACCCATTCAGTATAATAAATTTTTATATATTTTATATTCATTCTAAGTTTATTTAGTTTGCCTGTGAGAGACTCGAGTCCGAACTGTGGTCTGGAGATGACGCTAGCAGAGCTTCTGCGCTGACGCATCAGTTGCTGACGTTACAATACTGATGCTCAGTGCATCCTTGCTGACGCTCTAGGTCTAGTGCACCCTTGCTGACGTTCTAGCTCTAGTGCATCCTTGCTGACACTCTGGATGCGTTTGTGATGACGCATCTAGTCTAGTGATGACGCATCACTCACTAACACGAGGGCAAAGGGAATAGAAATTCATGCCATTTTGTACAAAGAGATCCGTATGCCAAAAAACCTGTTCTCAAGACTAAAGAAAATTGAAATGCTTTGCTCCTCAATTTTCTCTTGCTTCCCTCAAAACTTTCTTATGCTTGTCTCTCATGAGTCTTGTTAACTGCTCACAGTTTGCCAGCGCGTGCATTTAAACTTAGATGGTATCCTCCCTCCTAAAAAAAATGGCAGAGTTAACCCAAACTCAGTCGCTCATCATGGCTTAATTTAACCTAGCCTGGAATAATCTAACTTAATCTAACATAATCCAACTTAACATACTGCACCCAAGTTTAACCTAACGTAACCGAATCTCACATCACCAGACCTAACCTAGCTTAGCCTGACCCAACGTGCTAATAATATTGATATTAAATCAATTCCCGCTTGCGAAAATGCCCTGAGATCTGCCCTCTTCAAAATATACATCGTGTTTTAGTTTTGAATTCTTTATTTTCTTTGGTTGTTGGTATAGAAAATTTGAACTGAAGGTATAGGAAAGGAAGCGTCGACGTTCACCCAACTAATTGAAATGGAACCGTAAAAACTCGTTTTCGGTGCTTCGCTCGGCTGCTTTGAAGTTAGTTGGTCCACCGTTGAAAATATATACGCAGTGCACAGTGTATTATTTGTAAATAAAATACCCTCAATAAATTTGAATAAGAAGCCGTTCAGTCTGAAACTAACTAAAGAACAAAGTACAGAACTTAACAGTAACGGTTAGTGCCATTCAGTTATTCGAATCTACATTACAAAGTTCATTTAAAGTTCAGTTGACTACATAAGATTCCTTATGAACGAGTTCTAAAAGATCACTTGTGAATTATCTATGAAGGGTCTTTTGATTTCATCTACATTAAGTTTTCGTAGAAAAATAGAAGTAATAACTGAAATATTATTTGCAAGTTTAGTTAGAAAACTCGTTTCCATACGCGAATATATGAACGCCTCTAGTCTTATATCAATGTATTGTATTTTTTCCAGCAAGTAACAACTTTCCTTAATTATTCTTTCTTGTGTACTTCATTTTTGTCACCATTCTTGCAGCCCACCACCTCAACACAATGTACCCCTACTAGTTCTTTTTCAGTAACGCAATTAGTTAAACTTAATTTTTCATCCACCTTCTTGGCACATTATTCATCTCTCCCACTTCACCAAAGCAACACTCCACCGTCTCTTTCCATCTTTATCGCATTAGCCATGTGTCTCTACCTTCTCCAGCACTACGTTCTCCGTAGACGTGCGTTCTCGTTAGACGTGTTTTGCCCTTAAACGTGCGTCCTCGTTAGTCGTGTTTTGTTTTTAAACGTACTTCACCCTTACGTCTTTCAGTAACAATCCAGCTTTTCACGATACAACCATGGACATTACAACTTCCTCATCCATTCACTCAGCTGAAAACTAACCCACCACTCATCCCACTCGTGATGTTGCTGCTCACCTCTCACACTAGCGCTACGTGTTGCCGCCATCACCCACCATCCTCTTTAATCAATAAGTGTGAGGCAGGCACGACTGCGTGCTCAGAATTATACCTAATGCCCTCACTAATTTCGACACACTTCAGGGCACGTGCGCCGCGTTTTCGTATCCCACGTGTCGCAGTCACGTGAGTGGAAAGATGGGACGTGTGACTGCGTCACAAGGATGGGACGTGTGACTGTGTCACGAGGATGGGACGTGTGATTGTGTCACAAGGATGGGACGTGTGACTGTGTCACGAGGATGGGACGTGTGACTGCGTCACGAGGATGGGACGTGTGATTGTGTCACGAGGATGGGACGTGTGACTGCATCACAAGGATGGAACGTGTGACTGTGTCACGAAGATGGGACGTGTGACTGTGTCACGAGGATGGGACGTGTGACTGTGTCACAAGGATGGGACGTGTGACTGTGTCACGAGGATGGGACGTGTGACTGTGTCACGAGGATGGGACGTGTTACAGTGTCCAGTGGCTGGGACCCGTGTTTAAATCAGTTGTCAAAGACGAGTCTGAATCTGTGTTTTTTTTCACACGCCCTTCAGGTATGTTTTTAATAGCTGAGGTCAGTGATAATTGAAGTACGAAAAAAACATATAACAAAAATAAAAAAAATTAAACGTATTGACGATGGATTAAGTTATGTTAACAAAATAATTCATACTACTAATATTAAAGTTAAGCAAGAATGCATAATTATATTTTTCTTATATTTTTACTGTGGGATATGTGAGGATCTGTAATGTCAGGGGGTATAGAGAATATTTGCAAAACTTATTTTGTATATCACGCATGAACGTATGACTGAGGTAAGTCCTTTTCTATCTTTCCCGAAGATTGCACATGACGATCTATCATGCATTGAAAATAATCTACGTGGGATCAAACTATTTATCTTCTGCATGACTTGGACACGCCAACATATTTATTAGTGCCCATCTAAGGGATGTAGATGCCCTTCATATGAATTTTTGTTCGCACAAGACAGTTGTGTCATTCGTTTGTCATTTTATACATTGCACTCAGGCATACCTCCCTAAATGGGGTCTTGGAAGAGAAGGGATATCGAAAAAGAAGCTACTAAGCTCTAAGACTGTCTACGATAATAGCTTTTTGTTGTAACTTGTTGAGGTTAGATTAAATAGTCTGTCTGCTGAAGAGCACCCTAAAAATATTAATAGCAAAAGTATGATACATCTTCCAGTTAACTTAGCAAGCCTCTTATCTATAATATGACAAGGTGGTTGTCTCTGTGTCCTGTTCACTTTTTTTTAACGATCTTTAAGCGTGGGAGATTTTTGCGTGAGTTAACTCATCAATGGTCAGTCAAGTCCTGTGAATGATGCACTACAGTTCATTCGTTTATTAAACAGCTATCAAGTATATTCTGTCATAAATATTTGTAACAAATAAATTAAAAATTATACACCCTGTTATAAGTAGAAATGGTTTTTACTGAGCTCGTAAATATACCTGAACAAAAGTGTAGCGCCAGTGGAGCAAAAGAGGCAAGCTATGAAGACTTTTGAGCTCTGGTCATTCTCTCCAGCACGATCGTTCTATGTTGAGCTTACAAAGTTTCCTCCAATTTACTCTCCATACAAAAATGTGTTTTACCAAATATCATGGCGGTGCATCAAGGTAGAAGGTATTGTTTTTAATTTTTAGAATAATTGGACAGAAATAAGAGTGAGCAGATAAAATTGAACATCATGGTTTTCAGCTGGGGACACTAAAAATTATACGAAGCATTTTGAAAGTGCGTAGGCGACTTGTTAAAAAATGCAATTATGTATTTTCCCAGGAAAAAGTCCAGAAAAATTTAATTCTAGGTGTAACCTTTAACAGAACTCACCTAGAAGTGCTGAAACAGCCTGTTCAGCATGTCAGTGAATATATACGATAAATTGCTGAGAGTGAAGCACTTCTTGTTATTTTTTGCTCCTAAAACTCTAAGGGCAGTAAAAGATCAAGATCGAATACAAATAAACATGAATCAGTAAATCCTGCTTCAATGAATACGTTCAGTAGAAGAATGATTCCTTCAAAAGGACGTAGTCATTGTTTACTACGCAAAATTGGTTCTACTTGTATTGCCATGAAAGCGATTGTATAATTTTTATCTCATTAGTTCGGAATTATGGGAAAATTCACGCATTTCGTCGTCGCTGATAAGATAATCCAAAAGTTTCTGCGTTCCCAATTAAAGAAGGCATTTAACCAAATTTCTCAGGTTTCTCGAATTGTTGCTCTGTTTTTGAATAGCCGATTCGGAGCTACGTGTCATGGTATGGCGACATAGGATGTGTATAATTTTATGAGCTAAAATATTGGAATCTTTGATCATTCTATTGAAGAATCATTCCAACTTTGGTCTCAAAATAAATTACTTTGTGCTTCTGCATGTGGATTACAGTAGTTATAATATTTGGTTAAAATACACTCTCACTTTGGGCCCCGTGGCTGACTCAGATCTCCAGCTTGTTATATCAAAGCGTAATTTGTATTTTTAAACAAACTCATTTTTTCATCGACATTAAAGACACACTCACCTAGTAGTCTTCTTCATTATATTCTGCTTTATAAAAATATCTGCAGCTTTCACACGGTATATTCGCGTGGTATGTGTAACTGTATCAATGAGGTTAGTGTATCATTATCTAACTCAATTCTAGCGAAAATAAATCAGTACAAGTGCGAATAACTACTATTCTATTCATTATGACACTTGTTTCTACTGAACTAATGTGAACAGTACGAGTATATGCATCATTGTCAACAAGATTTAAAGTGAGATTTGAGAGGTAATGAAATAGTTTAATATGATTTTACGGTGTGACCATGTGACACACATTCGCAACATGTGTCTCAGTTCATGACAAGACATGAGTGCTTCAAAATGGAGGGTAATGAGCGGGTTTATATGAGGCAGTTGCGGAGCAGTAAAACCATATTGTGGTGGCTTTAGGAGGCAAAAGTCCGTAGACTTGTAAAAGGCGGGCACCCTTGACACCATTGCTTGCGCCGCCAACACGCCTCTAAGCCTGAGAGCTGGAGCCAGTCAAAAAAAAGAATAGTATAGAATAGAATAGAATAGAATAGTAAAGAATAGAATAGAATATAACAGGGTGGAATGAAACAGAATATAGAAACAGGAGCGAGCCGTTTGGTCCAGGCTTGGGCTGCAACACAAGTGCCATGCAGTAGAAAAGAAGGGGAAGTGGTGAGACGAGGAGTGTTTAAGATCATGCGTGTTACAGATGTGCGTGGTGACAGAAAGGTTTGTTTGTAATATGTAAGGGAATTTGTGAGGCCATATTAAGTATCTAAAATATTTAAATGCGGAGATAATGAGATATACTAAACATAAACAGAGGTGTTTTGAGACATGAGCTTGTATTGTTGACGTTAAAAAAATTAAAAAAAATATGAGGGAATGACTTTCAGTTCGGAATCTATTCATTAACGAAAGTAAGTGAGTTAATTTAAGTGAAATGTATACCCAACTTAGGTCGTTAACCACACCCTGCCAGCACGGCCAGATGACGGGCAGACTGTGGCATCACAGGCGACCTCGACACACCTTCACACTTACAACATTGAGGCGCACGTACACCAACAACCTTCATGTACGTACACCTACAACCTTCATGTACGTACTTCTGAAACCTTGCGTACGTGTTTCTAAAACATTGTGTAAGTGTTTCTAAAACATTGTGTNCTTTTTCTAAAGCTTCTTGTTCGGGTTTCTAATGTAATGAATCAAACACTCACTTCGTTAAATTACTACAAATCTTCATGTACACGTACAGAAAATGGCATTGATAATAAGTAAAAATAAATAAATCGTAAATATCAGGTTGCATCGAAAGTTCTGTCTGTTTTTGTGTCCAACTAGAAAACTGAGCAAGCAGTTTAGGTCTTATCATTTTGTGATACATGGTCACATGCCTCACATTAAACTCTTTGTCGATTTCTCTAGTTGTACTGGTAGGGTTTTCATCAATGACAGCCTGCAATTCTTCAGAATTGAATCCTTTGGAGCGTCCTTTTCTTGGTTCGTCCTTTAGACTGAAGTCATCCTTTTTGAAACGTGAAAACCATCTTCTACGGGTCATTTTATTCACCACATCATTTCCATAAGTGTCCTTGGAAGGTCTTCCTGCTGAAATTGTTGTATTGCCCTTCTGAAATTCATATAGTAAAATATGCCTAATATATTTGTACTTGGAGTGTACATTTGCCAACAATAGTTCCTTATTATCATAATTTAAAAAAAATCTAAAAGAAGAAATATTACTTTAGTGATTCAAATTTCTACACATACATCATTTATAAATTAGATTGATGTAATCCCCTTAAATTGGACACAAAAAACGAACAGAACTTTCGATACAATCTGGTATATTAATAACATATGAAATTGTTGATGAAAATGGATCTATTTTTTGGAAATTGTTCTAATCCCCCGGTGCACATTTTTTGAAGAACATCTTGACTTTTTCAATAAAATTGTCATGAAATTCTAAATTTCAAGAGTCAGTATTTATGCGAATACTGGCTCATGTGAGAAACAGAAATTCTTGATCACCATCTTGTCACAAAACACCGTTCTAATGCAATGCTTACTCTGCTTCTTCTGGTCAAAGTTTGTTTATACAATAAACTTTCATGAAGAATAAAGACTGTCCTGTAGCTGCAGTGCCTTTCTCAACAGTTCAGAGGAGTTTGTCCATCTTCCAAGGCCAGCAAATAATGAGAACAGAGTCACACCAGAATCACCACACACCAAGTCCCAATGGAAATTTTTCTAATATTTGGTATTTATTAGTTCTAATTTTTGTAATCTTAATAATCTGTACCTATTATTGCATTTATTGCTTGTATAATAACAATTATTATGTTATGTTAAAATTCTTATTGTATTGTTGTTATTACAATTTTTATCAGAATTTTCATTGACGTTATTCCTATTCTCACCAATACCATAATTTTAAGTTCAGCAACAAATCTCAGCACCTACAGAGAAAAAAAACGCTACTGAAGAGGCAGTCTCATTTTTTTGTAGTGAACGTCAAAATACACAGATAAATAATTAGGTATCAAAATACATAACAAATGAATTGTGCATGCATTCCACACGTGTAAATGAACATGGTGTAGTTAAATTTTTTCTACGTTCTTTTCCAGGAAAAATTGTGTTCTTCATTTGGAGAGAACGTAGTTGCTTCTTTTAGCAGGGCGAGTTGCTGCAATTCTGCGCTCTTCAATATTGCTTCCCAATGAAGAAAAGCTAAAAAAACTTAGGTTCGGGGCATCTAGAAATATGCCAGAGTTATGCTTGCTATGAAGCGCGTGCAAGACTGGCCTTTTGAAAATTCAAAACAAATATTCCAGTCATGCATCAGGAGCGATCGCTTGTACCCAGTCCAGGCTTCTGGGTCTATGATGTGGAGAGAACGTCCCTAGCGCTGCTCGAAGTAATAGACAAGGCGTATGCGAGCTAATTTTGTGCATACAAACTTGTACGCTCTCTGGCAATAATGTAACGATTTTAACCAAATTTTTGTGGGCAGTGAAATCATAAATGAAGGAAACCATCAAACCGATAAATCTATATTAATTTCTGTAACAAATACGGTATTCTCATTGATGTCACCAATGATAATCTTCGAAGAATATTATCTTCTTCAATTTCTGTAGTAAATACATTAATACCATTGGGCTATCAATGGTTAGAGGTAGTCTTTTCTGAAGACGTCCAATATCCCGTGTTGTCTGCTCAAAGGTTTAAGTAATTCGCTCTCACGAACGAATAAAAAACAACAGACAGTCAGTCATTCACCTACTCGTTCTCAAGGAGAACTGAATGCAAGACACGTTGCTATAAAACGTCTTGTGGTGGGCACATCAGTGCTCTGAAGCAATAAGATTAAGCGTCAAACAATGGTGTCTAGAACTAAATAATTGACCTTCGCTCCCTCCAGTTGTCCTTTCTGTGATCAATTTAAACACCATTACGTAAAACTTTTTCCATTCTTTCACGAACAATTGCCCTAATTTCCGGGCATCATAGACGCTCAAGGAAGATTCATTTTTCACTATTTTAAATTATAGAAAAAATCTTTGATATTAGACTGTTTATTTGATTAAAACATTTGAAAATACTTATACGTACGGGTAAACGTTTTACACATACGCAGGACTGGATGAAGTAATGAGGTGGTTTTGTATGCTCTGTAGGACAGGTGCTGTAGGGTAGGCCGTGCAGGGGAGGCCGTGTAGGAGTGGCCGTGTAGGGGAGGCCGTGTAGGGGAGGCCGTGTAGGGGAGGCCGTGTAGGGGAGGCCGTGTAGGGGAGGCCGTGTAGGGGAGGCCGTGTAGGGGAGGCCGTGTAGGGAAAGCAGAGTTGCTGAAGTCTGAGGCCAATAAACACCCGCATTGCCGGGCACACAACGTGACCAGACTGCTGGTGAGGAGGACACGGACGGTGCTGGGGGACCTGGGGCATTGGGGAGGGGGGAGGAAGGGGTGATGAGGTAAAAGGGGAAGACTTAGGAACAGTGGAAAATAGAGGGCATGGAAAGGGTTTGAAAAATAACGTAGATATCGTAGAAAGTCTGGAAAACTAATAAGAATGAGGACAAAAAAAATTGGAGATAGAATAAACTGAATGATGTTAAAGGGTCTCGAAAACAATGGAGGAGCTGGGGAGGAAGAAAGGGGATTAGGACTCTGAGAAGGCTGGTAATTTGGGGCTGTGAGAAGTGGAAGGAGTTAGGAGAGAAGAAAGAAGACCAGGTTATTTTGAAGACAATGCAGTATTTTATTGGGAGAGACACACGGTTGTGTAGTCTTCAAAGAAACGGAGATGCATTCAGTGAGGTGGGAGAGTCAATAAAAGAATAAAGAAAAGAACGAGTATGCAACTCAGAATCAAGGAATCCTGAAGAGACAAAGAATAGGAAATCGATAAAAAAAATGGAACACTCAGGGAGTACAATAAAGATCTCGGAAAATGGAAGGCACAAAAGGGCTTGTAAGATTGGAGGTCTGGAGAACATGGAAGAGGCGGAGAATACGACTGGGGCCGTGGACCTGGTCTGTATTTTGGCAAGTGGAAATGTTAAGGCATAAGATGGTCTGGGGGACTTAGAGTGGATGGATTGAGGAACATGAACAGGACTTGAGCATTTACGAGTGGACTTAGGAACAGGAAAATGGCTGGAGATTTTCGGAGACACTGAAGAACATGCAAAGGACTTCGAATCAACGAATGGACTAAGGAATAGAAAAGGGACTGGGAGATGATTCGTGAATTGAACAACATTAAAGAAGTTTGAAAATTTACGAGAGCACTCAAGCACGTAGCAGGGACTTTCAGGGGTTTCAAAAAAGTCTAGTGCTAAGAGAAAGGCTAACGACTATTAATAAGTCCAGTGATAAGAGAAAGGCTGACGACTGTTAATAACACTAAACAACGCGGAAAATATGGGTACCATTGAATGGGTGAAGAACGTCAAGGTGTTAGTGGAAGAAAAAGCGGTGGAGAGGCAGGTTGAAGAAAGTGAATATAGCTCCACCAGTTGAGGGATGGAGGGTGCCAGAATAAAGAAGGTTGTGACAGAAATGGAAAAGGAATACGGAAATGAAATGAAGTAACCTAGTAGGCGTGTACAGAAGGAAAGAATAAAAATGCGTTAAGGGAAGCAGGAAAAAACAAAATTGGAGGGTTAGAACAAATTCTATTTCAAGAAGTTTATCGTTGTAGGCAAGCAAACAATGCACAACTACGTACAGTGTACAGCTGCGTACAGAGGACCGCTACGTACAGTGCACAGCTGCGTACAGTTTACAGCTGCGTACAGTGTACAACTACGTACAGTGTACAGCTGCGTACAGTGGACCGCTACGTACAGTGCACAGCTGCGTACAGTTTACAGCTGCGTACAGTGTACAGCTGCATACAGTGAATAGCTGCGTACAGTGTACAGCTGCGTACAGTGTACAGCTGCGTACAGCGTACAGTTGCGTACAGTGCACAGCTGCGTACAGTGTACAGCTGATACAGTGCATAGCTGCGTACAGTGTACAGTTGCGTACAGTGTACAGCTGCATACAGTGTACAACTGCAGACAGTGTACATCTGCGTACAGTGTACAGCTGCATACAGTGTACAGCTGCGTACAGCGTACTGGTGCGTACAGTGTACTGCTGCGTACAATGTATGTCAGTGTACAGTGTACAGCTGTGTACAGTGTACAGCTACCTACAGTGTACAGCTGTGTACAGTGTACAGCTGCTGACGGTGTACAGCTGCGTACAGTGTACAGCAGTGTACAGTGTACAGCAGTGTACAGTGTACAGCAGTGTACAGTGTACAGCTGTGTACAGTGTACAGCAATGTACAGTGTACAGCTGCGGACAGTGTTCATATTTCAAAAGTTTGCAAAAAATGAGAGATAAAAATGTAAGGAAATTAAGTTTTCAGAGCAACAATTGTTTTTAGGAAATATGAAACGTAAATTAATTAAAGAAGATTTTTTCTTAAGTAGTAATGGACAGTGAGGATAGAAGGGAGCAAGTGAGGCTAGGTGGTGAGTACTGACATTAATGCTCTGGAATTATCGGTCGTTTCTTAATTAGTAATTCTTATAATTTGCTTACATTCCTGAATTAATAATTTTTGTCAATTGTTCACTTTTCCCAACCAGTAATTGTTTTCGATTATTTTCTTTCCTCAATTAGTAATTTTTGTTCATTTTTTCTTTTCCCAATTGGTAATTCTTGTTAATTGTTTACTGTCCCTAAATAGTAATTCTTGTTAATTGTTTACTTCTCTCAATTATTGATTCATCTGAATTGCTTACTTTTCCCAATTAATAATTCATATTAATTGTTTACTTTTCCCTATTGGGAGTTACTGTTAACTGTTTACCTTTTCTGATCAGTTATTCTTGTTAATGGTTTACTTTTCTCAATTGGTGATTCCTATTCATTGTTTACTTTTTCAATTAAGAATTTGTTAATTGTTTACTTTTCTCAATTGGTAATTTATGTTGATTGTTTACTTTTCAATTTAGAACTTCTTCCTAATTGTTTACTATTCAAATTTTGTAATTCTTGATATTTGTTTACATATCCTCATTTATTTTATTTATTTATTTGTTATTCTCCACTTAGCACATACGAACCACGTACAGCCCACGTACAGCCCACGACCCACCCACGTACAGCCCACGTACAGCCCACGACCCACCCACGTACAGCCCACGTACAGCCCACGACCCACCCACGTACAGCCCACGACCCACCCACGTACAGCCTACGTACAGCCCACGTACAAGCAGGATAACTGAGAAAGAATAAAAAGATTCCAGTAGTTTATATTGGAAATCTGGAAAATAATTGTTTACACTTGGGTACACAGTAATTGGTACAGCTACACGGGTGTAGGGAGTGTTACGTGTAGCTGCCTGGTACAGCTACACGGGTGTAGGGAGTGTTGCATGTAGCTGCCTGGTACAGCTACACGGGTGTAGGGAGTGTTGCATGTAGCTGCCTGGCACAGCTACACGGGTGTAGGGAGTGTTGCATGTAGCTGCCTGGTACAGCTACACGGGTGTAGGGAGTGTTGCATGTGGCTGCCTGGTACAGCTACACGGGTGTAGGGAGGGTTGCATGTGGCTGCTTGGTACAGCTACACGGGTGTAGGGAGTGTTGCGTGTAGCTGCCTGGTACAGCTACACGGGTGTAGGAGCAAGCAATGGAAGTATAGAGAGGATAGTGAAGGAGGTGGAGGGAAGCTGTAGCAGTTGTGTAGGACGTGTACAGTGTGGAGGGGAGGAATACTGTTGCGCATGTAGAGCCTATTCAATGATCCCGCGTCAAGGTGCCAGTAGATGTCCAGTGTTCGTGGTGAAAGGTACTGCTGCGTTAGCTCTCCTCCTTCCGCCTCTCTTCATCGTTCCAATGAACATTACACGAGTTATAAACACGGATTTGTTGTCGTTTATCTCATTGACGCAGCACAATGTGTCTGAACGACCTGAAAAGATTTCCTTATCGTGGTGAACGTGACTTTACTGAATGGAAAACATTTTCTCGTTGACTTCTATCAATTATTACAAAGTTGAGAGCAATTTGCGGTTTGCTGTACCGGACAAAATCACGGTACATTTACGTTAGTTTCTAGGGTATTTGTGTGTAATAAATGATACTTGAGTGTGTTTTCTGGCCAGTTAAACTGTGGCGCTGTCCGAGGGTTGTGAGGTCCGTCTCCCCTCACAACACCCATCTTGATTTATGGTCCTAAAGCTCATATAAACCATGTAACTTCTAGTGTATGTATTCCAGTTGGTCCTAAACAGTTGGTGCATACGACTTCTCATGGTGGTCAGAAACAGTAGGTGCACAGATTAAAACTCGTACATTATTCCTTCTTCTTTATACATTATACCCAAGAAAGTATGACATGTACAGATGAAAAATGTATTTGAAAATGTTTTCCGGAATGTTTCCCTGACTGTGCACCAACTGTTAACGACCTGATCTGGCTACACTCCCGATTGTGGTCTGAATGTTGTGTTTGGTGCAGGTACAAGGGTATCTGGTGTGTTTGGTGCAGGTACACGGGTGTCTGGTGTGTTTGGTGCAGGTACTCGGGTATCTGGTGTGTTTGGTGCAGGTACACGGGTATCTGGTGTGTTTGGTGCAGGTACACGGATATCTGGTGTGTTTGGTGCAGGTACTCGGGTACCTGTACCAAGTAGAGCATGGAAGTGACATGCTCTGGAGCAGGAACTACGCGCTTTCATGCTCTGCTTGTCGTCACAAATTCAACTTCCTAAAAAGTTGGTGAATTGCAGGTAACTTTTTTGAAATCTTAGTAAACTTCGTTACCAAGGCAAAAATTGAAGATATTTCTTTTATGACACTTTGCAAGCTGGATTTGGTCATTAAATTGAACTTAATGGATGTTTTTCTATATTTTATTTATGGATTATTAGGAAGCAATGCGTAGAACTAAGGCCTCAATTCCGTGTCGTGTTGTGGACAGTCAAAATTTCACGCTTTTTTTTTGAGGTTCACATTTCATGTGAAATTAATTGTCCTGAATTCATTTTGCTTGTTTTCAATTGTAAATTATTTAACCGGAGACATGTCGTTCATTCGACTTGAACTGTACTTTTGATTAATTTTCATTGAATTGCTGTTCAAAATGACATTTAAACGAATAATAAAAGAACAATGAAGGAAGATTGACGAAAGAGTTCCTCTACGAGAGACAAAACACAACATTGACCGCTGGCGCTTCTGATGTACAGTAGAAATACTTCCATTCAGTCCTATGTCCTAATTACTTCGTTCAAAATTTACCTGAAGTTACGTTATTATATGAGTCATAACTGACGAAAAATTTTGTTCAGTCAAAAATTAGCTCAGTCCTTGTAGAGTGAAGGGACTGAGTTAATTTTTGACTAATTTTTGCTTGCTGTCAGCGTTCGTCAGCACACCTGAGGCACTGGACAGAATCAGCTTCTGTTCCAAGACAGACTAGTGGACCTGCATGGTCCGAGCTCTACACGCCTGAGCAGTTTAGTAGTACGTTGTATTAACACGTTGACTCCGATTGCCTGACTGGTGTAAATCTTCACTTTGTACGCATAGTCACTAGAAGAATCTGAAAAAATTACAGAACCTAACCTAAGTGGTACACATACGTACCACTTCGGAGTCAACGTGTTAAATTGGGTTTTGTTTGGTATTGGTCAATATGAATTCTGAATTAATTTAATATTGGTTTAGAATTGGTTTAATATTAGTTTGGCATAGTTCAGTATCTGTTGAGTATTAAAGTTCGTTATTAGTTTGGTATTCGTTTGGTATTCACTGTTATATCAGTAATAGAATAGAATATGGCAACAGGAACGAGCTGTTTGTCCATTCTTGGCCTGTTACCAAAGTCCGATTCCGTTTAACGTAAAGGCATCAATGATGCACATGCACTTCAAGCACACACAAAAAAAATAGTCGCGTGCGTGCACCTGAATCACTCACAGGCATTTCAGTCTCGCACACGCAGCGAAATCATACACGAGCCCCAGGAGTTAGAGGTATACAATCATTACGTTAGAATACTGGGCGTTTCTTATCCAATATTTGTTGAGACAATTTTTGAATGTGTTCACAGCATCAGCAGAAGCGATATTTTCGATCAGCTGGTTCCAAGTTTAGGCATATTTAACTAGAAAGAAGTTTAAAGCCTGCGATATCGTAAAGGATTTATTATTAGTTTAGGTAGTTATTTCTGGTTCATACGTTATCGTTTCTGAAAGTAGTCTTTGTAGGGTTACATCGTTAAAGTCATTAAGGTATTTATAGGCCTCTGTGAGTTGTCCTCGCAGTCTACTTTAACTCAGGAAGATGAGTTCAAGCTGCTCCAGACATCTTTCGTAGCTGAGTTGTTTTTACGCTGAATTTTCTCCATTTTATTAATGTCTTCGTAAGGTAGAAGACTACAGTTGTACTGTATATTCTATATCTGGCTGCAATAAAGCTTTATAGAGCGGTAAGATGATGTTTTTTGCGGTTTATTCAAAGTTTCTTCCAATAAAATAAAGGATTCTGCTCCATTTCTGCCTTTCTTCAATTTGTTTGTCATGCTTGAGATTTTCAGTGAAAATGATATTAAGATCTCTTTGTTGCTGTATTGCTTCAATAGATCGTATGTTGGAAATGCCAGTTATTTGTACCAACGTGCATGACTGAACATTTTTCAGTGGTAAAGTTAATTTGCCAGGTTGCGGTCCATTGAAGTGGACGATTGAGTTTAATTTAGTCTCATTCGATAAACGCCCTGTGACAAAATTTCGTGTCGTCGGTGAATTTGTTGACTTAAGTGATGATTCCGACGTCAAGGTCGTTGATTAGATGACGAAGAGGAGCGGGTCTAAAGCGCTCTCTTGGGGTGCTCCTCATGTTACATGCGTCCAATCACTGGCTTGCTCATGAATCAACACTCGTTGAGTGCGACCAGTGAGCCAGTTTCGTATCCATTGAAAGCAATAGCCTTGAATTCCATGCGCTTCCACTTTGACCATCATCCTCTCATGATGACTTTGTCAACGGCTTTTTGAAAATCAAGGCATACAATGTCTACGGCTATTGTACTGTCTGTCGCATAAGCGGGTGACTTCTTCAAAAACGTCGAGGAAGTTTGTGAGACAGTTACGTTTTCCCCTGAATCCCTATTGGGTGTCAGTAACCAGATTTTGGGCTTGGAGTTGTTTTGTTGTACGGACTTTGAATAATCTTTCTATTGTTGTACTGATGACTGGTGTAAGACCAGTTGAGCAATAGTTAATATACGTTTGTTTGTTCCCACTTTAAAAAATAGGAGTAACATTTGCCTGCTTCTAATCCTCTGAAACAATCTCAGTTTCAAGCTACTATTGAAGATGTTTGCTAAGGATTCGTTAATTACTGCAGCTGTTTTATTGAGTATTCGGGGAGCAAGGCCGTCTGGTCTGGTTGACTCATATGAGTTTAGAAGAATGAGCGGGTTTTCTACATCTTTCATAAAGAATATGCCGTCTATCATGGGACTTGGGTATCGACCTAAGAATGGGCCAAACGGCTCATTTCTATTGTCTTATTCTATTCAATCAGCAGTTTTTGGGGGCTGGAGGCGTGAGGTCACGGGATTTCCTCTAGATCTTCTGAAGTGAACACAGAAGTAAAGTATGTATTTAGAATGTTAGCTTTGCTTTTATAGCCCGTTCAAGTTGATACACCAGGGTCAGTCAGTGGTTCAATGGTATCTCTTTTAAGTCATCTATCATTGACGTATTATAGCTCTTTGGGTTGGTATTTGATTGTGCTGCATATACAACTTCTTCATATTGCTTTATCAATCATTTCGTTTGTTTACCGACCCTATAAGTGGGAGGTTTCTGTTTGGCATATTTAACGTAATTTGTATGGCTGTTGACGGGCATTTACAATACGCTTAATTTATTGTGAAACCAAGAAGGGTTTCTGGTTGATCTCATTCGCTCTGTTGGGATGTGGTACTTTGTGGCGGTTGTGATTATTTCTTTAAGTATCATGTAGCATTCCTCGGCGTTTTTGTTCCTTATTAGTACTTCGTAGTCAAAACTGCCGAGTTCCTCTTTCAATAGCTCGAAGTTTGCCCGTTTGTAGTTTAGGGAGTTATTGACTCGAGTCCTATCGTTAAGCTCGTGGACTTGGAGCGCCAAGTCTAATATATGGTGATCGCTGATCTTGTCTGTAATTTCTAACTCTTTTATTCTGAGCTCGTGGATCGTTATGACTAAGTCAAAAAATATTGTTTTGTTTGGTCGATTCGTTGACATGCTGCTGTAAGTAATTTGTATTTATCAGGTCGAGAAGCTTAGATCAGTGTGCTCTACTTTGACGAATGGTCCAGTTTATGTAGAGCAAATTGAAGTATCCCATGATTAGTGCTTCGTAAGAAGTACTAAGAATATTTTCATGGAAACCATAGAGTTCATCATCATCGGTTGCTGTGCAAGTTGAGTTTCTATATATCAGTACATTTCTAATGTTTTTTTTTGCTGCTGGGGGATGAGGTGTAATATTTACGTTTTTCTGTTAATCGATTAGTGTTAAATTGTGCAGGCAGCTTTTCTTGGGTGTAGACAATGAAGCCAACACCTCTGTTACTGCGTGAAGGTTTTTCGACGTCATGATAGGCGTATATTTTCAATGAGACTTCCGCTGGGAGATGTGTTCCATTTAGAATGTGAGATCTAGTCATGTTTCATTGACGGTTATGATGTCGTATGATAAGGTTGACGCAATAGCTTGTATTGTATTTCGTGCATTTTCGGCAGGATACTTTGAACGTTGTGACCTGGTATCTTTAAGTGTTTAATATTTTGATCAGTATTTTTGCGTTCAGTTTGTTCGCCTAAACCGAGTTCGTCGCTATGTTCATCGGCTGCATTGGGTGGTTGGTTTTCATTATTTAGTGTCTCGCGATTGCTGTGCTCCGTCCAGATATGGGTGCGCTTCTGTTGCATTCATTTCATTGTCGTGTTGGTGATGTGGCAACACGGTTTTAATGTAGTTCTTTCCAACGTTGCCTCTAGGCTGTCCAGAGTGTTGTGGTTTGGCAGCGTTTCATGCAGCGCCAGATTTGCGTGTTGCAGAGATGAGTCTCAGTATTGTCGTCGTGTCTGGTGCGCTGTTCGCTTCCCTCGTGGCATGTTGAGTTCAGAGTGTTATGTGATTGTTGGGTGTGTGTACAAGAACGTGATGTTAAAGTTTGAATTTTCCCGCATCTTCGAGGAGTGTCTAATTTTGTATTGGGGAAATATAGAGGTTCGTATTTTGTGATACTTTTCTCATTGTTGCTGCTTTGCTAAATTAACATTCTGCTCTGAATTTACCTCCTGTCAGTAGGTCAAATTTCAATCGGTTAGTCGCAGTAGTCGTGATAAAGTTAGTATTCTTTATTATTAGCGTAATATTTGTTATTAGGTTAGCATTCGTTGCTTAAAGTTAGTTATCAGTTCAGTCATAGTATTGTACCCAAGTTTTCTATTAGTCTTTAGTTTATTGCTAGTAATTATTGCAGTATTAGTATGACTTTAGTTTTCATTTATGGAACAGAGGGTAATTCATTAAGAAAGCCTGTTTCACATCCTTCATAGTTATTTGTCTTGACTTCTTAAAACATTTCGTCTCGATGAAATGTTTCATTGGAACACCGCAGCGGCTAGGAGGGTAAAACATCAAATAATTTGCTATTTACATTTCGTCACAGGACCTTTTGCTGGTGAGAAATTAATCAGATCCTGATTCCTTAGCTATATTCTGGTCGACAGCACAGATCTTGCTATTGTCAGTTTCCACTTATAACATCATTTATTCACTCCAAATACATGACTAAAACGAGTTATTTTGATTTTAGGAAGACCAACAAAACATGACTATAAAGCGCAATTAATTAAGCGTTCCAGAAGCATGCAGGAGCAATATTTTAGTTTCTGGACAACCGCATGTTGTCGATCTGGGCGGTCTGTTATGTTCTTTAACTATGCTGCTCATTCATGTAGACGAGTGCAAAAATTATATCATTTAACATGGCTTCAAGCTACAACTTGTGCACGGTTAGCAACAGCACTTTAACCCCTCGGAAACTTCTTTACAACTTCACTTCCACTATTGTACCGAAATCCCGCGACCTCGTGCTTCAAATCCCCAGAAGATCCTGACAGACGGCGTACTTAGAGTAGACGAGGTAGAGAAACAGCTCAGCATTCTAAACCCATATAAATCAACCGGACTCGACAGCCTTGCTCCCCTGGATACTCTAAAAACCAACAAATAATTAGCGAACCCTTTTAGAAAACATCTTCACTCGATCGCTTGCAAGTGAGATTGTTCAGGAGGACTGGAAGCATGCAAATATCTCTTCCATATTCAGAAAGGTGACCAAACAAATACCCAATAACTATAGTCCAATCAGTCGAAGATCTGCCATCAGTAAAACAATAGAAGGATTACTCAAAGTCCGTGCGACAAAACACCTTCAAAACCAAAACATGATTACTGACACCCAGCACGAATTCAGGGAAATACGTAGTTGTCTCATAAACGTCCTCAACTTTATTGGAGAAATCAACTGCATGTACGGCTGTACAAAAGCTGTGGACCTTGTATACTTAGACTTTCGAAAAGCCTTGGACCAAGTTCCCCATCAAAGACTAATGGCCGAAGTGAAAGCGCATTGAATACAAGGCAACTACTCTCGACGGGTACGAAACTGGCTTACTGGTCGCACTCGGCGGACAATGACTCATGATGAAACCAGTGATCTGACGCATGTAACATGAGTCCCTCAAAGAAGTGTTTTAGGCCCGCTCCTCTTCATCATTTATATCAACGATCTTGATGTCGGGATCATCAGTAAAATCAACAAATTCGCCGATGACTCGAAACTCTGTCACAGAGCGTTCTCCGAAAGAGACAGTAATTATCCAATCAAACCTCAATTGTTTACTACAGTAACCGGAAATCTGGCAAATGAGCTTAAACATCAGCGAATGTTCAGTAAAGCACGTTGGTGTAAATAACCGGCATTTCCAACACACGATGAATTACACAGCTATTGATGCAACAACAATAAAGAGATCTAGGTGTCATTCTCACTGAAAATCTCAAATATGACAAGTGGAAAAAGCCTTAGAAACGCAAGCAGGGTTCATGGTCATTGCAAGAAATTTTGAATACAAGTCAAAGAATATAATATTACCGCTCTATAAAACGCTAGTCTGGCCACATCTGGAACATGCAGTGCAGCTATAGTCTCCTATCCTACGAATAAGATATTCATAAACTGGAGAAAATTCAGCATAAAACAACGATGTTTCATGAACTCCGTAATCTTAGCTACGAAATGCGTCTTCAACAGCTTGAATTCATGTCCCTAAGACAAAGAAAACGGTGAGGACAACTAGTCAAGATCTCTAAATACCTCAATGACCATAGAAAGGCTATTTGGCCGAGACTATAACGTGTGAACCAGAAGTAACGCCATAAACTAATAATAAAAAACTTCAAGACATCCCACGCTCTAAATTTTTCTCCAGCTAAAATTGCCAAAACTTGGAACCAGTTGCTCGAAAATATTGTTTCTGCTGGCACTGTGAGCACATTCAACAATCGTCTCGACAAATATTGGATTAAGAACTTCCAGTATTATAACGTACTGATTCTACGTCCCTAACTCCTATGTCCCCTGTATGACTCGTACATGTGTGCGACTGAAATGCCTGTGCGTGAGTGAAATGGCTTGTGTGATTGGGGTGTAGGTGCGGGATTAACGCCTTTTCTTTAGACGGCATGCAACCCAAGAATGGAACAAACGGCTCGTTTCTATTGCATTTTTCTATTCACTTCCACTATTGTGCAGCTTTTACTTTCATTATTGTACAGCTTTTATTTTTATTACTACACCGGCTTTCTCATACCTCTACTACTGTGCACTGGCTTTCTAAGTTTCACATCTGCTTCCCATGAAGAAAAGAACGACCTGAAATTATAGTTTTCATCAGCGTAAAACTAAGTTTCTCATGTCAATATTTTTTAGCGAGGTGACATCTCTAAATTTAAGCTCTGCTAATGCGATCAGACATCAATTCCGTGAAGTTCATGTGAGTTTCAACAAGAGTTTTCGATCACAGATTTCAGGGGAAACTAATTCGAAATATTACTAGAAACATAAGCTTTAGATCTGCATCCTATAAGTGATATTGCACAGTAGAGGTAGTGGTATCTTATTAGGAGTCTAGTGTGACCAGTTACATCAAATAATTTTGTAACCTTTTATGAACTATTTTATCATTAATTATCTAAAATATCATGGCCAATGAAAGCATGGAAACATGTAACCAGTTCTTTCGCCTCCGTCCGTCTATGCCGTTGTGTTCTTCAGGTTCTCGCCTGTTGTGTTATATTTACTTCTGTTATGACTCCATTTGCTTCTGTTATGCCTCCATTTCCTTCTGTTATGCCTCCATTTGCTCATGTTATGTCTCCATTTTCTTCTGTTATGTCTCCATTTGCTTCTGTTATGACTCCATTTCCTTCTGTTATGTCTCCATTTGCTCACGTTATGCCTCCATTTGCTTCTGTTATGCCTCCATTTACTTCTCTTATGCCTCCATTTACTTCTCTTATGCCTCCATTTGCTTCTGTTATGCCTCCATTTACTTCTGTTGTGTCCATTGACTTTTGTTATGTGTCCATTTGCTTCTCTTACGCTTCTGTTATGTGTCCATTTACTTCTGTTGTGTGTCCATTTGTTTCTGTTACGCTTGTTATGCCTTCTGTTGTGACTCCATTACTTCATCTGTTTTCATTGATGGAAATGGCAGGTCGTAATAGTTTTTTATGGTTTCAATATATTTTCTCTTGACTTTTTTCATTTACGCTTTTCCTATTGACTATTTCTTCCGTTTACTACGACTAAAACATTGTTTACCATGACTGGGGCATTGTTTACCATGACTGGGGCATTGTTCGCAATGTCGTATAAAGTGTGAACCCCGTTCATTCTTATTTAATTTTCATAAATTTAAATTGCCTAAGAAAATCCGATGTGGCCTAATTTCAGTATGATAAGTGTTGATAGAAACACGGTTGGCAGTCAAAAGACACAACTCTAAGAATTTCTGTTTCTAATTTTAGTTGATAAATTCATGCTGAGGCTAAACGTTTCAATGCTCAATTAATTTCGGTTTTGTTTTTCAGATCTTTATGATAGGTGACATTGGTTAATTTTGATGTTATGGCGCTGTAGAGGACAGCCATGCAGTGACTTCAGATGGAGATGAACAAGACGTGAGGAGCTGTAGGAGCTACTGGTGAGCCATCAGGTGTTTGTAGTTAGTGTCTTGAACAACTCATCAGATCACAACTCAAGTTAACATCATTTTCTTCTTAAATGAAGTTGAGAGTAAAAAAGAGCAGTGTCATAATGCGACTGAGTGTGAGGAACTTTTCTGATGCTCTTGATCTGAAATATGCGTCATCGCGTCCACAAAATGGACATCAAAAATATTAGCAAGGGGAAGATGTTCTAAATCAACAATGAAGACCTGCGTGAGGCCCGAAAGCTGTCAACGAAAAATTCATGAAAAGGTTTGTGAACAGCGATAGTTCACAAACATTGTCAGTGTTCCACGACCAGTATAGTTCACAGAGCATCCCTGGAGTTCCACGAACAGTATAGTTCACAGAACATCCCTTGTTCTACGAACAGTATAGTTTACAGAACATTCTCAGTGTTCCACGACCAGTATAGTTCACAGAACATCCCTGGAGTTCTGCACTGAGATAGTTCACAGAACACCTCCAGTGTTCAGCGACTGAGATAGTTCACAGAACATTTTGTGGTGCAAGGAAAAGGCCTTGGCCGGCAAATCGATGGAAGGATGACCGTGCTACACCGTCCATTGCTTCCTCAAGTCTGAGCAGGTCAGTTGTTGCGTCTAACTGTTAGCAGGTCAGTTGTTGCGTCTAACTGTTAGCAGGTCAGTTGTTGCGTCTAACTGTTAGCAGGTCAGTTGTTGCGTCTAACTGTTAGCAGGTCAGTTGTTGCGTCTAACTGTTAGCAGGTCAGTTGTTGCGTCTAACTGTTAGCAGGTCAGTTGTTGCGTCCAACTGTTAGCAGGTCAGTTGTTGCGTCTAACTGTTAGCAGGTCAGTTGTTGCGTGTAACTCTGAATAGGCCAGTTGTAGCGTGTAACTCTGAACAGGTCAGTTGTTGCGTGTAACTCTGAACAGGTCAGTTGT
The DNA here is from genome assembly GCA_006783055.1 of Trinorchestia longiramus. NCBI lineage: Eukaryota > Metazoa > Arthropoda > Malacostraca > Amphipoda > Talitridae > Trinorchestia > Trinorchestia longiramus. The sequence continues at coordinate 276,468 of VCRD01000479.1, forward strand.
TGCGTGTAACTCTGAACAGGTCAGTTGTTGCGTGTAACTCTGAACAGGCCAGTTGTAGCGTGTAACTCTGAACAGGTCAGTTGTTGCGTGTAACTCTGAACAGGTGAGTTGTTGCGTGTAACTCTGAACAGGTCAGTTGTAGCGTGCAACTCTGAACAGGTCAGTTGTAGCGTGCAACTCTGAACAGGTCAGCTGTTGCGTGTAACTTTAAACAGGTCAGTTGTTGCATTTACCACGCACAGGATTTTAATGTGTTACGCATAAGGTGACTTCTGTCTTTTTTGGGGTTTCATTTTCAATATAAGACAAATTCTGTGGCTCATTTAAACGTTCTGTAGATATGATGCGTGGGAACGTTTTTTAACGCGTGACTCCAAAAGAAAACATAGGCTTAAAAGTTACTTTATTTTGCTTCATTAAAGAATTGCTCTTCGATTCTGGGGAATTTTGTAGAATTTTGTCTTTGACCTTCAGTAGGCTAGTTGATGTGTGCGCGAGACAAGTGTGAGTTGATGTGTGCGCGAGACAAGTGCTAGTTGATGTGTGCGCGAGACAAGTGTTAGTTGATGTGTGCGCGAGACGAGTGCTAGTTGATGTGTGCTGTGCGAGAC